>APFE031024991.1:1239-18805 GCA_000404065.3 Pinus taeda | reverse complement strand
GCAAGACAGATTTTGGGCATGGAGATTTTCAGAGACAGGAGCAATGGTAAGCTATGGTTATCACAACAGAAGTATATTAAGAAAATACTTTTGAGATTTGGTATGAATAATGTGAAGCCTGTGTCAGTCCCTTTAGCTTCCCATTTTAAGCTTTCTTTGAGTTTATGTCCTAATATAGATGAAGAAAACGATTATATGTCTCGAATTCCATATGCCAATGTAGTAGGGTGTTTAATGTATGCGATGGTTTGTACTCGACCAGATATTTCACATGCAGTTGGAGTTGTTAGTAGGTACATGGCAAATCCGGGTAAAGAACACTGGTCAGCAGTGAAATGGGTGCTTTGATATTTGAGAGGCACAAGTAGTTATTGTATTACTTACAATAAGAGTAGTGAATTTGTTTTTGGATATGTTGATTCCGATTTTGCAAGTGATTTGGATAAGAGAAGGTCAACTTCAGGGTACATCTTTACTCTTGCAAGTGGAGCTATCAGCTGGGTGTCAAAGCTACAGAACATTGTTGCTTTATCCACTATTGAAGCAGAATACATTGCTGCTTCTCATGCTTGCAAAGAAGCGATTTGGTTGAAAGGTTTGTTTGGTGAATTTGGTAGGTTGTAGGACAGCATCAAGTTATTTTGTGACAGTCAAAGTGTAATACATTTGGCTAAGAATCCGGCCTATCATAGTAAATCAAAGCATATACCGATCAAGTACCATTTTGTAAGACACGTTATCACTGAAAGGGGAGTCTCTCTTGAAAAAATGCATACAAAGGAGAATTGTGCAAACATGTTCACGAAACCAGTTTCGTTAGAGAAGCTACGTTGGTGTTTAGCTTCTCTTGGCTTGCAGAAAAGATAAAAATAATAAACAAACAGGGTATCAGGCTAATTGTTGTCAAGGTGGAGATTGTTGAGATTTTCTATTTCATAAATTAGGCAAAAATCTCTAATGTGTGACAACAATAGTATTTGTTTCTATATTAGCTCTAGTTAGTTGGGAAAGAGTTAATGTATCCTATATTTGTTGTGAGAGGATTTATGAGTCAGTTAGATTCTCTTGGCTATAAAATACATGCTCGTACAGATATTGGAGTGTGAGAGTTTGTGAGGAAAAATGATTATTTTGTAATCTCCTGATTAATAATAAGATTTTCGATGCCTCTGTTTGGTGGACGTAGCCCAGATTGGTTGGGTGAACCACGTTAACTTACTGTGTCATTTGTGTATGATTTTATTGCTGTGTCTATCTTTGTTTTTCCCTGCGCACTGTTGGAATAGCAAAAATGCATTAAATTTCTAACTTATGGCTCACATTAAACGGTGATAACAATCCAATGGAATTCATTATCACTAGTTAGTGAGAATAAGTGATATCAAAATTAATACCATCAAAGAACCAATTGGCTATGGAATCAAGCAATGAGTAAGCACTTAACTTCAAATTACTTGACTTCAAATTTTATTTATTATTGAGTTAATGTATAGTGGAGTTGAATTCAACCAATAAAACCATATTCTTTGAGTATTAATGTAACAAGAAACTCCATATTATTTCATAACTGAACCAAGCAATTAAATTATGTGATGTAAGGAAAAACTCCACGTTATTTCATAACTAAACCAAGCAATAACACATATAGAAAATTCCTATTACAATTTATGAGAATTTTTTATTTACCTTGGGAATCCAAGTGAGAAAATTATGTTTAAATAGTTGTTTATCTTTAGTTAGCCTTGCCTTTCCAAATCATTAAGGTGGGTTGAATCTGTATTATTTTGATCATTTTTTGCAACTTTAATTATAGTGTTAAGAAAATATTGAATATTTCTATTTTCCTGTAAATTCAAAAATAAATTTCTAATTTTTGGAAAGCTTATTTCTAATTTTTTGGTGGATAAGCGAGCCTTGGTGCGACATAATTCCCTTGTTATATGGTGAATTATTTTTTCTATTTATGAGTGCTCGACAAATCATTTTAAAATAAAAAAAAAGGCTTATTTTATGAGTCGTGATTTTGTACACTGATGTAGAAAGAATGCTCTGAGCAAGTCCTTTACGTGACCTAGGGGGTAAGGGGGTGCTCTGACATTGACAATAAGACATATGTTGTGAATGTGTTTATCTTTAATTGTTTCATTTTAAGATTTTTTCCATTTAAATCTTTTACAGATTTGGCAGTGGGGGAGAACCATTGCGTAGAGTTGTGAATCTATCTGGAATGAAGGATGTGCGAAGGACGGGGTATTTGTGGGAGAACGAGGGTGTAGAGGGGACTTTATTCAGCAAACATGAAATTAATTTTAAACTTTTTTCCATTTAAAACTTTTATTGATATAGTTGTGCAGGATGGTAGTCGCATAGAGCTATGAATCTATGTGGAATGAATGATGTGTGGAGGATAGGGTATGTGCGAGAGAATTAGGGTTACGTAGTTGTGAATCTATTGAAATGAAGGATGTGCAAAGGAAGAGGTATGTGCAGGACAATGAGGGTGCATAGGGGACTTTATTCTAGAAACATGAAATTAATTTTAAACTCTTTTGCATTTAATTTTTTTTTATAGATTTAGTTGTACGAGAGAGCAGTTGCATAGAGCTATGAATTTGCATGGAATGAAGAATGTACAGAAGATGGGGTATATGTGGGAGAATGGGGGTTTGGTGGGAACTTTATTCCATATACATGAAATTAATTTAACCAATAACACAAACTTTAATTCATAACGTAATAGGCACAACTAGAAAGAGTTGTTTGTAAACTAGAAATAACAAATCTGGGTATTCAAGGTTTCATTTTTTTATTGACAAAATGCTCTAAGAAAGAACTTTATGGAGTAGTGGGGGATTTCTTTGGTCAGTGCTCTGACATATATTGCTAGTTCATTTATCTTTTATTATTTCATTTTAAGTTCTTTTCCATTTAAAACTTTTACAGATTTAGTTATGCAGGAGAGAAGTTGCATAGAGCTTTGAATCTATGTTGAATGAAGGATGTGTGAAGGACGAGGTATGTGCAGAAGAGGGAGGGTGTAGAGGGAACTTTATTCTATAAATGGAAAAAGAATTTAATTAGGAGCATAAAATTTAATTCATAATGTAATAGACAGAACTAGAAAAAGTGGTTTGTAAACTAGAAATAATGAATCTAGGTATTCAAGGTTTCATTTTGTGAGTGGTCATTTTGTCGATGAGTTCTTTGACACTTACATTAACTTAATGCTCTGAGCAGGTCCTTTACAGGGGAGGGGTTTTTTTATTTGGTTAGTCTTGTCACACACATTACTAGTGCATTTATATTTTATCATTTCATTTTTTTTTTTTTTCCATTTAAAACTTTTATAGATTTGCCTGTGCAGGAGAAAAATTGCATAAAGTTGTGAATCTATTTAGAATGAAGGATGTGAAGAGGGCGGGGTATGTGCGGGAGAATGATATTGCAGAGGAAACTTTATTCTATAGACATAAAATCTATTTTAAACTCTTTTATATTTAAAACTTTTACATATTTAGCTATGCGGGAGAGCAATTGCACATAGGTATGAATCTGTGTGGAGTGAAGTATGTGCAGAGGGCATGATATTTGTGCGAGAATGAGGGTGTGGAGGGAACTTTATTTCGTAGATGTGAAATTAATTCAACTAGGAAGAAAAAGTTTAATTCATAATCTAATAGGGATAACTAGAAAGAGTGGTTTGTAAACTTGGAATAATGAATCTAGGTATTTAAGGTTTTTGAATGCTATGTTCATTTGTGTTTTCACATTTGTGGACTAAATACTTATTATTATTATGAAATATTAGATTAAGTGTCTTTTAATGTGTGTGAACAAATAGTGTTGTGCAGGAGAACGAATGTGCGGAACAAGGATATGAAACATTAATACATTGTGGGACTCTATTATTTCGTCTGCATGTTGGTACATTGAATGAGGGTGTGTGCATGTGCATAGTCGGTGAATTGAATTCTAAAGCTTTCTTTTAATTAGATGATAGAAATTGGGAAGATAAAAAATCTGGATGGAATCTTTATCTCCAATACAAAGATTTTGTACCATGTTTTAGACACAAAATAGTACTAGGTGGTGATTTCTAGGAAAATGGGTCAACAAGTGTTTGAAATGGCTAGTATAGTGAGGAAAAGTGCTATTTACAGTGACAAAAATCACTAATTTTCTTATATCTATATGAAATTTGAGTGATCTATTACGTATTTTAGATAGCGGAATGTGTAACGTTTTCTCGTTATAAAGTATTTCTGAATACTATGTGTATTTGTGGTTTCACATTTATGGATTATATATTTATTATTATTATGTTATATTAATTTAAGTGTCTTTTTAATGTGTGCGAATGGTTAGTGCTGTGTGGGAGAACGACTCTCCAAAGAGAGGTATAAAAACTTTAATTCATAGTGTAGCAAAAACATTCATCCACAATATTGCAAATTTCTTCTGCGCACCCATTCTCACTTCTTACATTTGTGAATTAAATACTAATTATTTAATATTCAATTAAGTGTATTTTTAATGTGTTCCATAAGTTATGGCATCATTGAGCAGAGGAATAACATAATATTGATCCATGTTAAGGAGGACTGATATTTACTGGTAGTGGTGTTTTCTACTAATCAGAGGACATACATTGGGATGATAAAAAAATACGATATGGAGATTTCGTGACATGTATCAGATGAAAAATAGTAACATATGGTGATTTCTGGGGAAAAGAGTAAGCAAGAATTTGAAATCGCTAGTGGAGAAAGGAAAGAAGCTATTTGCAGTGGTACAAATAACTAGTTTTCTCATATCGATAAGAGCTTTCACTAATCGACTACATATTTCAAATAGCAGAGCATGTAATGATTTCTCTTCACATATTACGTTTAGACGCTGAGAGTATTATTCGAGCTTTCATTTTCTTACATAAACTGTTATTTCCAAAGTTGAGGTCACATAAAATCACATTCTCATCTTCAATAGTGTTTGAAAGGTTTTTCTAATTATTGTATGAAAAGTATGAAATTATGGCCATGAGGTCATCAAGAGACAATATTAATTTAGTATTGAATGACATAAACAACTCCCTTGAAGGCATTGTATTTTTATTTCCATTGTGTGTGATGTTAGCATTTTTGCTAGCAAAATCAATTGACTTGAATGCATTGAACATAAATCTATTGGCATAACTTACTAATTTATAGTTAATAGCAGTATTCTAGAAATGTAAAAGCTTAGCAATACTCCCAGGTTTTAAATGGATTCACCTTGCACAATTTTTATTCATATTTATTATTGACAATCTCTTAGTTCATTGTCATGATCATAAACAATTCATATTTATTTTATATGGTAAATTTATGTTTCTTATGAAATGCATATCAACAAAGAAGTAGCGAAGTGTGGAGTAAATGGACAGGATGATTTTGGAATTTTGAGATTTATTTCCATTAATTTGCATAAACATTAGCTTTTATATGTTCAATTGCTAATTATTGAGTGTGTGGTGTGTAACAATTTTGACGCGGGTGATCATAACAGTTAAGGGAGAACGGGTGTGCAGAGCAAGGAACATAAAAATTTTCAGTGCAATGTTTCATATGTCTGTGTGCATTCAATATTGTTGAATTTCATAGCAAGAGGATGTTATTACAAGTTAATATTTGAAGATTGGAAACATTAGGCTTTTTTAACAAATCTATAAACATAATATTGATAGGAACTTTTCCTTGTGCGAAGATTCTAATGAAAGCTTTCATTATGTGAAGGAAACTTATCTCTATCATAGTTTGAATAATTTCATTATGTGAGACTTATAATAAAATCTTCCATTGTGTGGAGGAAGCAAACAAGAATTTAAAGAGCTTGTGCTTGATTCTGTATAACAAAAATTGTAGGATCTTGTTTCACTATGGAGAGCTATCTTTGTGCGCAACTTACAATGAAAGGTTTCATTGTGTGGAGGAATCTTATCTATGCTTTAATTTGAAGAAGTTCATTTCCTGGATCTTTCATTGTGCAAAGTTTACAATGAAATCTTTCATTATGTGGATGAAACTACATGTTCACACGTGTAGTCGTTGAATTGAATGCTGAAAAGACAAATATTTATCTTCAGTGTTGTTTTCTATTAATTAGAGGAAAAACATTGGGACTATAAAATATCTAATGGCATCTTTATTTACGATACAAAGATTTCATAACATATTTCAAGTGAAAAATAGTACTTTGGCTGATTGACTACATATTTGAAATAACATTGTGAAATGTTTACTCTTTGCAGAATGCATTTAAATGATGGGAGTATTGTTTGAGCTTCTATTTCTTTACATAAACTGTTGTTTCGAAAGTTGACATTGCATAAAATCACATCCTCAACTTTCAATATTGTCTAACTGAGTTTTCTAATTATCGTATGAAAAATGTGAAGTTCTAAACATGAGGACATTGTGAGACAATATTAATTCACTATTGATGACAATATTCAGGAGGTGGATTGTCATTACAAAGAGATAATTCTATCTCAGAGTAATCTAGTGTGATGTTCCCTTGTTATTAACAACTGATACAAGTTGGAAATATTGTTCAAGCTCAATTGGAAATTAAGATGTGATTTTATGTGATGTCATCTTTGGCATAAAATATTAATTCATAATTGGTGGCATTAGTTGGAGAATACTTTAGCGTATGGTGATAGTTTTTTGCTTGGTATTTCCTATTATTTCCTATTATGTTCAACTATTTTGGTTTTTGGATACATTGTAAATGATGGCTGATTAATTGGCATAATTTATGTGGAGGTACAAGGTATCTCAAAAGAGAGTTTCCGTTCCTTGACTTGTGCACCTCGCTTGAAGTCATTAGTTTTTTTATTATGAATGAATTGTAATGTTTATTTCTCTTTGCATTGAAATTTTCGAGATTTATTGTGTACGATCTTAGCATTTTCGTCACCAAAATAAATTGACCTGAAGGCATTAAACATAAATCTACTCACATGAACTATTATTTTGTGGGAACACACTGAACATAAAGTTACATGCATAGACTATTATTTCATGGTTGGTGGAATTAGTTCGAGAATAATTTAGTATATCGCGATAGTTTTTTGTCTCGTATTTCATACCATGATCACGGTGAATCCCTTTGTATGGATTTGGGTTTAGTATTGTGCGAGAGGTAGGTACATGGAAGAAATGTGTAAGGTAATATATGCGGCCTTGACCAGTTGGCTTGAATGTTTTTTGACAGTTAACTTTGCGCTATAGTGTTCAAAACCATGTGTCAAGTTATTTGTAAATCAAATTTGGTTCAAAGTTACATAGTGGTGGGGACCAAGTATCAATTCGATTCATGGTATAAGGTGGTTGAACACATCTCTGTATATTGTTTATTTATGATTTTCCTTGTACAATTTACTATTTACAACTATTATTGATGGTTTCTTAGCTAATTTTCATGATCACATGTCATTTTTATTTTATATCGTTAAATTATGATTCTTATAACATGTATGTCAATGATATTCAAGTAGGAGAAAAGTGTAGAGTAAACGAATACGCTACTTTTGGAATTTCGAAATTTGTTTCAGATAAGGAATTGTTGTATGATTTTAAGGAATGGTTGACTGCAATGGGAAATAGTGAGATAGCAATCATATGTTAAAGGATCTCTCCTTGGAATGCTTTAGTAGGAGATGTTGTAAGGCTTGACACAACATTACTTATCAATTGTGATGACATGACTATGAAGATTTGGAATACATGAGGTTGTTGCATGTTGGTGTGTCCATCCTATACTGATCATCTTTTGGCCAAGTTTGAAGATAGTGATTGTTGGGTAGTCGTAGTCATTTGTTTTCTCGCAAGATTTAAGGGAAAGCTAAACATGACATATTTTTATCATGATTTTGTTGATGTTGAGATTATGATGTTTCTTGCATTAAACTTGTAGAATAGGTAATCCAAGATAATATGCATTAAATTGTCCAAAAATAAATCTTACATTGTTTCTATGCTTCAGAAATACTTTGCACTATTTTGTCATGCCTCTAAAATATACTTCAAACTATTACAGATCTCAGAGATATACATCACATTATTTCATGCCTTAAATATTTCACAGAGATATTTCTTCAGAAGTCATTATCTTTCTTTCCCTTCAAACTTCATACTTTTCTTTAGACTTTGCACCTTTCATACTTCACACCTTTATGTCTCAAATAATTACTATTATTTATCCCTCCAAATTTCCTTGAGTGAGTAGCCTTTTCCTCTATTTCCAGCCTCCAAGAGCAAGTAGCCTTGTCTTCTATTTCTAGCATCCAAAAGAAAGTAACCTTGTCTTCTATTTTTAACATCCAAAAGCAAGTAATATTGTATTCTATTTCTATTTGGATGTAGTGATACTTGATTTAATTATGCTTTGATTTGCCAATGGAACACAGGATCTCAGATAGCTTTACACAGCTGTGATCATCACAATAGATAATAATTGGCTCTAAAATTGGATCAAACAAGTCAAATAATAATTTTCAAAACCATATAGCCTCATAGCAAGCAACATTAGCAATGGGAGAAAATGTGTCTTCGTAATCCTCTCCCTCTTTCTGAGAGAATCCATGTGCCACAAATCTGCCTTGTATTTCTCAACAGTTCCATCAGTGACATGTTTTATCTTGTAGATCCATTCTGAAGACACAATGGATTTATCCTCAGGTCTTGGCACCATCTCAAAAACATCGTTTTTCAATATGGATTTATACACTTTAGTCATCGCTTATTTCCATACTTTCTCTTCTAAAACTTCTTCGAAGGTATATGGATCAGATTCAATGATCTTGCACATCAAGGTTGTATAACTAGAGTACTTTTTAGGCTTCTTGTTTTCCCTGAAAGTCCCATGAGCAATAGCATGACCTTTATCTTCCTTCAATATTTTCTCTAGCTAGGCAGGTCTCTTTCCTGTCTTGGCAAAAAGATATTTTTTAGATTCAACATGTTCATGATCAATGTCTTCTACATTAGGGTCTTCATCCATAACCTCAGGTTCTTTGGACCTTTATTCCACATTCTTTGGGGATACTTGTACTTCATCATCAAAGTCCATGTGTGAACCCTTGGACTTCCAGAATGCAGCATCTTCATAAAAACTAATGTCACTACAAGTCTCAATGTATTGTTGTGCTAGAATATATGTCCTAAAGCCCTTTGAATTCTAATTGTATCCAACAAAGGTAGCCTTCTTCTCGGATGGTTCCAACTTTTTCCTTTTCTCTTTGGGTACATGAACAAAATAGGACAACCAAATATTATCAAATGTTCAACATTTGATCTTTGACCTGTAAAGACTTCTTTGGGAGTCTTATAATCTAAGACTCGTTGTGGGCATCTATTTTGAACATAAACAATGGCTCTTGCAACTTCATGCCAAATGAACATCGATAATTCTTGATCATGAAGCATTGCTTTAACAACTTCCATTATAGTTATATTCTTTCTCTTTGCAGTTTCATTTTGTTTGTGTTAGTAGGGAACTATCAACTCCCTCTTAATTCCATCATCCCTGCAAAAATCAATCAATTCATTTGGTACATACTCCCCACCATTGTCGGAACTTAGAGCCTTTGTTATTCTTGTAGCATTTTCAACCTGTACTTTGAATTCACGAAACTTTTCAAACACTTGATCCTTGGTCTTGAGAAGATAAATCCAAGTTTTGCGAGAATAGTCATAAAAAAAAATATATGTAGTATAAGCATTAACCCAAGATTTTATCATACATGGTCCCATAGGCATCAAAATGTATAATATCCAATATTCCATTTGATCTATTATCACTGCTAGTGCATATTCCTTTAACATTCTTCCCAAAGGCACATCCTTTGCATACTCCATCATGATTTATCTTATGTTTAGGTACACCTTTAACAAAATATTTCAATCTTCCCAAATATTTGTAGTGCATATGAGTGTACCTTATATGCCAAATCTCCCTAAGTTTCATAGTGTTGTGAAAAATAGCTTGGAATGAACGACCAAGGAGATGATATAGTTCTCTAATTCATACCTCAATAACTTTAGCAGATTCAAATGATAAATTTTTCTTCCATACTAAGACTTGTCCATCAACAAAAGAAAATATATAACCTTTGTCTTCAAGAGATGATATGGACAGAAAATTCTTCTTCGAATCATGAACATATAAAATATTGGTAATGGATACATTACATCCAGATTCCAATTGGAAAGATGACGTACCAACGTCCATGAATTCATATTTTCCATTGTCTCCAAGATCCATCTTTTGGAAAAAAATATTTTCAAGTAATTTATATTGATAGTCATAGTTTCCAATCATGTTCCTAGAGGCACCACTTTCTATGAGCCAAATTTTATCATGATTTTCAATGGAACCTGTAAAAGCACAAATAAATGAGTGTGGTTGTCCAACCTTTTGAACCTTGATCTTCTTCGCTCGAATGGTATGACCTCTTATTATAATTTGGCTTGTAAACTTGCTTATATTCTTCGTTGATTTAACTTCTTGGACAACAAAAATACCTTCGACCTTTTCTGCAATAGACAGTTCTTACTTCCTTTGCATGTGTGGAGGTATTAGCCCTAAAACAGACCCATAAAAAACACCAAAATCTTCAATCTTTGTTTCCTTCTCTTTATTGGTTATCTTCTCACTTCTTATTGCAGATTTACTTAACCAAATTTGCTTGTCCACAAATGGAGGCGGAGCTTCCCTATATATAGTGTTTCGTCCATTAAAATAAGTTGACCTATGACATAGGTAAACCGAATTGACATTATGGAAGAATCCTTACGCTGGCATGAAGAAGAGTTTGTGACAAGGCCATGGAGGGCTAATACATTTTCTTTTACAATGGATTACATGCCCAAAATTGGTCGTCAATATGTGGCATTGACTCCATGAATTTTATGACTTGATGACCAAAACTAATAGCTCATAATGGGAGCTTTAACTAAAAATAAAATTCCTTGATCATGAAACCCATGATTCAAGCATTACAAAAATAATTTTATTTTCTTCTTTACATCAATTACATAAAATCACAATTACACATGACATTATGAAAACCAAACCTAGGTACACTTTTCAACAAGGGCATCACAAGGGAGAACTAGGTCAAAACACATGGAAATGAATGAATAAGAGTGCGTGCCAAGGAGTGTAAGCAAATTCTAGGTGTCCCAAGGACAAAGTGTGTGAGGATAACTTCATTATAGGTCTTGAATGAGGCAAGCCTATGGTTGTGAGAAGGGGCTAGACAAAGCAGTTTCAAACAAAGGGAGACTTTGGGTTGTGCACAACACAGTTTTTCCTATGCCTTGGTTGGGTTCCTAAACCGCAAAAAAAGTAAGGCTATCTATGAGGGCATGACAACTATGGAGTGTCAAGGTGTGCTAGGGAATGATAGGAAATACTAACACATGCTAGATAGTTCAAAGGGATGTTAGGCATGCCAAGACATGCCAAGTGCTAAGGTTTTCCAAGACATGCCAAGTGTTAAGGCTTGCCAAGATGTGCCAAGTGCCAAGGTGTGGGGTGAAAACATGTTAGGGAATGTTAGGGCTAGGTGTTAAGGAGACACAAGGGAGCACTAGTTTCAAATTGATGGCAATGAAGTGTTAGTGAGTTCCAGGTGTGCTAAGGAGGGGGTGACAAGATATTCGAGATAGTTCCAATGCATGCTAGAGTGATAGGGAAGAATACCAAGGTGTGCTAATGCATGTGGAGTTTTAGGGAGTTCCAAGAAAACAAAAGGGAGAACCAAACCAAAATGCATGGAAATGAATGAATACAAGTGTGTGATAGGGAGTGTCAGCAAGTTCTAGGTGTGCTAAGGAGGGAGTGACATGGTATGCTAGGTAGTTCTAATTCATGCTAGCGTGCCAGAGCGGCATGCAGCCAAGATGTACCAGGTACCAAGGTGTGCCAACACGTGCTAGGAAGTGTTAAGGTGTGTTAAGGAATCACAAGGGAGAAATAGGTGAAAATAATGTATGCAAATGAACGATTAAGAGTTTGTGACAAGAAGTGTCAGTGAGTTCTAGGTAAGCTAAGGAGGGAGTGATAAAGTATGCTAGGCAGGGTTAAGGCATGTTAGAGGCTAGGGAAACATGTCAAGATGTGCCAGGTGCTAGGGTGTGCCAATGAAAGTTAAGGAGTGTTATGGAGTGCCAGGGAAACACAAGGAAGCACTAGTTTCAAATGCATGGAAATGAATGAATAAGATTGTGTAAAAAGGAGTGTCAGGGAGTTATAGGTGTGCTAAGGAGGGAGTGACAAGCTATTCTAGGTAGTGCCAAGGAATGCTAGAGTGTTAGGGCTACATGTGAAGATGTGCCAAGCACTAAGGTGTGCTAATGCGTGTCAGGGAGTGTTAGGGAGTCCGATGGAAACACAAGGGAGAACTAGTTCAAAATGCATGGAAATGAATGAATAAGAATGTATGATAGGGAGTGTTTGTGAGTTCCAAGTGTGCTAAGGAGAGAGTGAAAAAGTTGTATGCTAAGCAGTTCCAAGGCATGAAAGAGTGGCAGGGCATGTTAAGGAGTGGTACAATGTGCTAGGGAGTGATAAAGTATGCTAAGGAGGGAGTGATAATGTATGCTAGGAAGTGTTAAGGCATGTTAGAGGCCAAGGAAACATGCCAAGATGCGTCAGTTACTAGGGTGTGCCAATTCATGCCAGGGAGTGTTATGGAGTGTCAAGGAAACACAAGGAAGCACTAGTTTCAAATGCACGGAAATGAATGAATAAGGGCGTGTGACAAGGAGTGTCAGTGAGTTATAGGTTTGTTAAGGAGGGAGTGAAAAGGTATGCTAGGTAGTGCCAAGGAATGCTAGAGTGCTAGGGCGACATGCCAAGATGTGTCAAGTGCTAAGGTGTACCAATGTGTACCAGGGAGTGTTAGGGAGTGCGACAGAAATAAAAGGGAGAACTAGTTCAAAATGCATGGAAATGAATGAATAAGAGTGTGTGATAGGGAGTGTCAGTGAGTTCCAAATTGATAAGGAGGGTGTGACAAAGTTATATGCTAGGCAGTGTCAAGGCATGCAAGAGTTCCAAGGCATGTCAAGGAATGGTATAGTGTGCTAAGGAGTGTTAAAGCATGCTAAGGAATGAAGGGGATGCCAACACGTGCCACATAGTGCTAAGGGATTGTTAGATGTGCCAAGTGTTATGGCATGTCAATATGTAGACTATTTTTCTTAGTTGTTTTATGGCCATGGTTGGACGTGAGCCTTGACTTGGTAACATTTTAAGTGGGATGAGTTAAGATTGGACATGAGTAGCCTAAGATGAGTTATAGGCCATTCTTAGGTGAATAAGGCATAATATAGTTGTAGTAAATGTAAATTGGTCAAGATGTTGTAGCTTAGGTAGGACTTGGTTGGTTCCCAAGTCTTAAAAAAAAAAAGGGTAGTTATGAGGGCAAGATAGCTAAGGAGTGCCAGGGCATGCCAAGGAATTAAAAGGAATGCAAACACATTCCAAAAAATGTCAATGCATGTTGATGAGTGTTGGGGAGTGTCATGGAATCAAAAGTGAGAGATAGGTCAAAGTTCATTGAAACGAACGAATAAGAGTGTCTTCTAGGGAGTGTCAGTGAATTCTCGGTGTCCCAAGGATGACGAGTGTTAGGAGAATTTCAGAATAGGAATCGTAAGAGGTAAGCCTATGATTACGATAATGGGGTGTACAAAAAAAATTTAGACAAAGGGAGACTTTGGTCTAGGGACAACACTATTTTTTCAATGACTTGGTTGGGTTCCCAAGTCACAAAAAAATTAAGGCTATCTATGAGGGCATGACAACTAGGGATTTCCAAGGTCTGTAAGGAATACCAGGTAGTGCTAACACATGACAGAAATTTCCAATGCATGTTAGGCATGCCAAGATGTGTTAGGTGTTAGGGTGTGGTGTCAACACATGCTAGGGAGTGTCAGGGAAACACAAGGGAGGACTAGTTTCACTTGCACGGAAATGAATGAATAAGAGTGTGTGATAAGGAGTGTTAACAATTTTTGAGTGTGCTAAGGAGGGAGTGAAAAGGTATGTTAGGTAGTGCCAAGGCATGATAGAGTGATAGTAAATCATGTTGAGATGTGTCAAGTGCCAATGTGTGCCAATGTGTGTCAAGGAGTGTTAAGGAGTGATAGGGAAACACAAGGGAGCACTAGGTCATAATGCATGGAAAAGAATGAATAAGAGTGTGTGACAAGGAGTGTCAGTGAGTTACAAGTGTGGTAAGGAGGAGTGACAAGGCATGCTTGGTAGTGCTAAGGAATGCTAGAATGCTAGGGTGGCATGCGACCAATATTTTCCAACGCGTGCAAGAAAGTGTTAGCTGGGAGTGCCAGGGAAACACAAGGGAGAACTACGTCAAAATGCATGGAAATGAACAAATAAGAGTTTGTGATTGGAAGCATCAGTGAGTTTTAGGTGTGTTAAGGAGGGAGTGACAAGGTATTCTAGGTAGTGTTAAGGCATGCTAGAGCCTAGGGCGGCATGCCAAGATGTCCTGTGTGCTAGGGTGTACCAACACATTCCAAGGAGTGTTAAGGAGTGCTAGGGAAATAAAAGGGATCACAAGGTAAAAATGCATGGAAATGATTGAATAAGAGTTTGTGACCAGGAGTATCAAGAAGCTCTAAGTGTGCTAAGGAGAGAGTGACAAGGTATGCTAGGTAGTGCCAATGAATGCTAGAGCGCTAGGCCGACATGCCAAGATGTGTCAGGTGTTAGGGTGTGCCAATATGTGCTAGGGAGTGTTAGGGAATGTTAGGGAAACACAAGGAAGAACTAGGTCAAAATTCATGGAAATGAACAAATAATAGTGTGTGACAGGGAGTGTCAACATGTTCTAGGTGTGGGGAGTGACAAGGTTATATGCTAGGTAGTGCCAAGGTATGCTAGACTACCAAGGCATGTCAGGAAGTGTTAAGGTGTGCTAGGGAGTGTCAAAGCATGAAAAGGAATGTACTTGATGCCAACACAAGCCACATAGTGCTAAGGCATTCTAAGACATGTTAGGTGCTATGGCATGTCAAGATGTAAACTGTGTTTCTTAGTTGTTTTATAGCCATGGTTGGATGTGATGAGCCTTGTCTTAGTAACTTGTTAAGTGGGATGAGTTTAGATTGGACATGAGTAGCCTAAGATGAGTTACATGTAGTTCTTAGGTGAACAAGGCATATGTTGAATTTCCACGTCATGTGAGAATTTGGGTTTTGTCTTAGAATATTTGATGCAAACACACTCAAGTGCCATGACACATATAATTTTCACAATGAAATCTACACACATAAGGGAATCAACTAGTGCATGTGCCAATTTTTAACTTTCTCAAACCCTTCCTCGTTTTATTACAAATTATAATAGAACAAGATAGAACTCTCGTACCAGGGATGATGGCCCTTTACAATCACATTGATACAAGGAATACAACTAGGGCTTGGTGTTAGTCCTTTGATAACAAATCTACCTTGAACAAGCCAACACTTTACCTACTTGATGATGGTGGTCACACATAACTATTTCAGTCCACATGTCTAGAACACATATGGCAGGTTCTCTTGCCTCCCATTCTGCAAGTCCTCAGTCTGCCTCTATCAATGAACTCAACTCCTTTACGTTACTGAACTTGACTCAACAAAAATTTCCCTCCAGATACCTCCTTTTTCCTTCAAGGTCTCCAACACTTAGGGACTTTAATAAACTATTCACAGCTCTGTTTGTGAACAACCCTTTGTGTAGAAAATCATGCAGATTCACAATCTCATGCAATATACTAAAGCACAGGACAAGAATCTACTTCTACTTTCAGCCAACGGAAGCCAATGGATAAATGGAAAAAATATGAACAAGAAGAAGATAAATAAATGGCACATAACACAAGATGTATATGGGGAAATCCACTGCTCAAAACCCTGCTATATGTATTGCATATATTAGAAATATGAGTGAAGATACAAAGCTTGTTCTCACTAGAACAATTCCACACAAGTACGCTCAACTCTCTTAGCTCAGAAGCTAGCTATTGGCCAACACTTAGCCAATTCTGCAGCTCTCCAAGCCCCTAATCTCTTGCATAATTCCTAGGATGAATAGTTTGTATTTAAAGGGAATTCATGCTTCCAAAACTATGCAATCCAAACATAGGATCAATCTCTGATGCATGCATGATATTTACACTCCAGTAAATAATACAACTAATAATACATTTTCCTTGCACTATAGTATCGACTGGGTCTTTCTCATTATCGACATGCATGATTTTCTGATGAGGGAATCTTTAGTTAATTGGAGTAGCACTAATGGATGCACTAGTGCACCAAATGACTGTTAGTCCTCTATTAGTTCCTCAAACAGTTTGGAACTAATTTAACTGAACATAACTCAGTAAACTAAGTGATCTAATTTCCAACTTAATTTAAACTCATACTGGATCCCTAAAACTTAGGGAGAACATATACATGACTTCAGATATACTTCCAACTCAAAATTCCTAAGTTAATTAAGTTAATTAAACTTAATTAACTATTTACAAGTTGCTATGAGAATAGAATTTGATTTTAATTCTCAGTTTAATTCAAGGACAAATTAAACTCGAATTTCTTGTTTCCATTTCTCAACACTTTAGTCTGCCTATTTTTTCCATATTGTTTCTTCAAGATGACAAACCTAGGGCTATGGAGGTCACCCTTCTTCTCACTAACTCAATCCTCTATAATACAACGAACTAGGGCTAGCTGGCTAGCCCACTTGACTGTTACTTTAGTCCTTAAAAGTCTGCATGTCTTTAGGCCCAATACACCTACCCTTCTACCAGTCTTGTTGTCCTTCATAAGTACAATACTTAGGGATCTTCTTTGAAAATCACCTAACAACCCTCCAAATGTACTAGGACTACCATCAATTTTCCGAACCATAGTCAATTCTTTTATCAATATAGGGCCCACAACACTGCCCTCATCTAGGTATCTTCAAATCTTCCACATAATAGTGATTCGAGTCCTCTCAGAATCACTATTATTGTGTTATTGTCAAATATATGAACAACTCTGAGCTACTCCTCTTATCATCCTTCTAACAATCTATAAATGACTGAATTAGGGTCACAAATCATTCACTAACAATCCATTGACTAATTTTTATAGGTTGCTTCGGATCTTTGTCCAAAACTCTATGGAAAGTTCACCAATCAACTCCTCTTCATGTCAATCCATTCTTCATATGGCACATTTATTCTATTCAATCTTCTACTCAGGTTCCACCCTCCTTTGGATCTTCTATATCCACACATACTTTTGCGAACCATCTTCGAGACCTGTGGTCTATATTGCATAGATAATCCTCGCTCTAAGGGTCATTACCCCTCTTCTTCTACGCAGATTTTTCATAGCCTTAAGGGAATACCTTATGGACTGAACATGCTAGGAAACTTCCCTAACTAGGGCATTATACTTATATTCTAATTGCTTTATAACAAATCCTATCCACCCATACAAAAAAAAAATAATTT
>APFE031024990.1:4026-18897 GCA_000404065.3 Pinus taeda | reverse complement strand
TTAAGTTTCAGTTTTCGGTCTTACCGTATGTGGTCTCTTGAAATTTCCTAAATGCAACTATATGCGAAAATTGTATCATTTCATTGAATGAATTCTATCTACAGAAGAGTTGAGATTTTCATACAAACAAAACGATCACAAAAATCCTGATGCAGCTAATAACAAGAAAGGAAAATCTTTTTCTTTTTCTTTTTAAAAGCAAAAATTAACACAAAATGCTAACTAATAAAAAGCAAAAATATTTTTGTTTTTTTCTTTTCTTTAAAAATAGTATAATGCACTTAACAGATTTCAAGAGATATGCTTTAAACAGATAATCCACTCAAAGGAATTTAGAACCAAATCTGAAACATGAAAAATGACCTACCAAAGCAAAGAAAACACCAAGATCTTCAAAGAACTATGTAATCTAAATCCCAATGAAGCCAGGCAAGAAATAAACAAGCTAAAAGTGAGGTACTTGCAGCATATAATGTAAAACTTGTACAACTACTAGAAGAATGTGGAAAACAACTAATAAACCGACTGGATCAGCAAACCATAAATCCAATAGAAGGCTCGATAAGTAAAGCCACAAGGGCTAAGATATAAAATCGATGGAAAAAGGCGAACAACTACAGGATGAAAAGAACAACTAGCCAGATAACAGTCCAACAAACTTCCAGGAGCCGTAAAAGATGCAAAAAGACACAGATCCAAGCTTAAAAGGCTAACAAACAAGCTAATTGAAAAAATTAACCAGTTTGGCGCGACTGTCAGACTGCAACTCGTGTTATACAGAGATTGGCGCGGGTTGTCTGAGAGCAACATGCACCAACCAGCGCGACTGTCAGGCGAAAAATCGCGCTAATCAAGTTTGCCAGACAAAAATGAAACAGGAAGTTCCAGGATTGGTTTACGGCATCTAAAAAGGGCTAGCAAGCAAAGAACAGCAAGAATCTCAACCTAGAAAGCTATTCAAACCAGTAAACAAGAGAAAAATTGACATGCAAGGCAAGGTTGAAATTGTTCAGTTTGTAAATTAAACCGGAGATTGACTGAAGTGGCATTGATCTACTTCACTATTGCATGGAAATAGTGTTTCGAAGGCTATCTGGCCGCTCTTCAGGCTCCATCTACAGTTTACAAATCAAACAACACAAAAACAAACAACAAGCTTCTCCCCAGTATGGTCACCAAAATGTTGAACTGGTAAATCCCCTCTGCGGACAGAGGCAATCCCACTAGCCCAACACGGGTCTAGCAACAATCACACCACGCTACACGCAGGTTCCTAATTGCATAAATCAGAGATCGATCATGATGATCTACCTGGAATCCAACACTAGTAGTTGTAGAAGAAACGCCGCTCTCGTTCTTTGCTCTGGCTGGTCACAATCCTCACGCTCCTCGTAAACGGACACCTGCACACGCAAAGAACGATACAAACACAAGCGTAAAATCCAGTGTATGCAATTATATATCGGTCAGAAAAGATACAACTCAAATACCATTGAAAGACACATGAGTGGAACCATAATGATAGTCGTTTATTAATCAGTAAAAAACAGAGAAAGATTACAACCAAAGGGTTCTGACGTTGAACCTCCTCTGACTGGGCAAGCAGCTAAATACGCCTTGCAAAGTGACCTCTTCTCTCTCAATATTTTGGCAGCATAACCCCTCTATACTTCTCAATTCTCACTATCACTCCAACATTAACTTAGCACTCACAATAGCTCTAGCAAAACTAGTTGGTTTAATGCAAGGGGACAGTCATTTATAGATGGAGGAGGAAGGAGTATGCATTGTATCAGGACACCTACTGAAGATTGAGCATTATCCCTGAATAGCCACTGAACTTGGTTGTCATGGATAAAAATATGACACTCGACCACTTCCACGATATTTTTCCCTCAAAGAACTCCATGAACAAAGAGGAAAAAACATATGAATGCGCGCTGGCTAAAAATCATGACCAAATTTAGGTGGCGCGGGCTTTGTTCTATGACAGAGTGTCCATGGACACGCCCTCTTTTGAGGAACTGAGTCATTGACGCGGGTAAGACACTGTGGACCCGCGCTAATGGAAAAAGGGCACTTTTTAGGGATAATCTGCAAAAGGTGTCTTCAGGGAATATGAAGTTCAGACTTAGGGGAATACAATGCAAGTGTTTTTAAGTTGTGTCACTGGTCACAGGTCCATAAAAGCGTCCTCCAATGTACGAAGACAAGGGTAACAGAGACGGTGACCAACGGTGACAAATTACTGTGCAACATTAAGTATTTTAGTTTTTTTGGGATTGAAATTAAGTACGGTATTTTTTAAGGAAATTATAGATTTGTTTATTAAATATTTTTATTTTTTTAATGTATAAATTAATTTAGTGTGCTTAAAAATCTTTCTAATCTTAAACCATTAAAATGTGATAAATATAGTTCTTTAAAAAAATTTAGTGTTTTTTTTATGATGTTTTAGTTAAAAATATACTTGAAATATATTGAGTGAATTTAGTGAATTGCTCTCTATAATATTTTTTTATCTACTTTTCTCTTTTTTTAACATATTGGAAAAAATTATTATAATTTTGTAGTGAAATTTACATTGGGGACAATCATCACTCGCAGCTATCCATAATGCATGTTGACTCATCATGGTTATTCAAGAAAAACCACCCCCTGGAATTACCCGACTCGTAGTCCAATCTGCTTTCACTCTTACCAAATATCTGGGAGCCTTGGGCTATTAACCTATTTCCTTACATTCCATGAAATCAAACTCTTAGCCAAACAAAAGCAATTTTAAGACATACTATAGAACTAAAAAGAAAATTGTGAACAATTCCAATTTATAAGCACAATTCTTTTATAAAATTTGGAAGAAGTATGTGTATATTTAACTATTACAGTGATTTATGTTTTACATACTATAGAACTAAAAACAAAATTGTGAAGAATTCCAATTTATAAACATAATTCTTTTATAAATTTTGTAAGAAGTGTGTGTATATTTAACTATTACAGTGGTTTATGTTTTACTTTATCCATCACCCCCGAAGGGAATCTTTAAAAGCTCGTCTTAATGCCGATCAGGGGTGGCCATTACATCCACGAGAAAATGTCGGCAGATCAACCCCAAAGGGAATCATTAGAAGCCTGTCGTCCAAACTGCCAGGGCCTAACCCCAAGGGCATCGAGGAGAATTGACCTTGCTACCTCCCGATCAAGGAGGCACTTAACAACGGGGAATCGACCAGTTGAGCTAACCCTTCGGGCTACCGACAAGGTTTGTTACTTAAAAACATAATTGTAATACATTAAGTGGGTTCAAGTAAACCAAAATCTAATTTATTAATTGTATAATACCATCAGAACGAAACGAATCTAAAACATCACTAGAAATTATTTATTAATTTATTAGAATTAATAAATGTAGAAATGTTGTTGAAGAACTCAATTGTAAACATGATAATAACATAGATATCTTACCTTGGAAACCTTTTTTTGATAAAACCTTCTATAAACGACCTTTGTTTGGCTCTTTTATGCATTAAGAATTATTACAAATAGCATCTATAAACTTATATATAAGGATTTTGCATATTTTTATTCCTAGGCTTCACATTCTTAGTCTGTCTCTATTTTTTTTTTGTGCCATTAATATTGCAAGATCTCAATTTTCCATGGGTAAATCTATTTAGACCCCTTTTCACCTTTCATTGATTTTCTTTCTTGTTGATGCAACTTGAGGTGCATGTGAGTGGAACATGTCAATTTAAGTTCTCTATTTACTTTTGTGCCATTAATATTGCAATATTTCAATTTTCCATGGGTAAATCTATTTAGGCCCCTTTTCACCTTTCATTGATTTTCTTTCTTGTTGATGCAGCTTGAGGTGCATGTGAGTGGACCATGCCAATTGAAGAGAGATCCCAAGTGAATTTGAATATGCACACACATACAAAGTGAAACATATTTTTATTAAAGTAGGAAGTAAGATACCTACAACTTGCACAAAAGCACCAATAGCCTAAGGACACACAACCACAGAAAATGGATTTGAGACCATTCAACAAAGGTTATTACCTAGTCTCCTTAGATACATGTCTACAAAACTAAGTGATCAATAAGCATCTAGTCCAATATAGAGTTTATATCAAATAATGTCATTCATGTATATATGTGTGTGTGTGTGTGTGTGTGTGCGCGCGCGCGTAGAACACAACAAATTTCGCTCGGTCTGAAATGTTTTGTTCATGATGAGATCTCATCAGATGGTCAATCTTAGTATGATTGAATTCCCAAAAGTGTCACCTAGAAGGTACAAGGGGAATAAAACATATATATATTTTTACTCCTTAAAAGGAATGTCATTCAATAACTGACAATTCGTTCATTTGACCAGGGAAAGTTGGATTAGAATCCAAGTCCAAATAGTTTCCTTGAAATCCAATGGAAATGTATCTATCTCTTATGCAAACATCATTAATATTCCCACTTGAGTGAATTAAATAATCAATCCATCAGTGTGTTAGTGCATCATCGAACCTACGTAGCTAAAAGAACAAAACCTCTTCCTTGTCACAATAATTTTGGACCACAATCTTGCTCGTTCCCACTTGCTCTCCTTGAGTGTATTGGCCACCCACCTTTATTGGATTGTTTAGGCCAGAGGCCTATCACAGTGTCACCGACTCACCACTCACTTAAGAAAGTTATCCTATGTCACAATATCACCTGTGGAACAGTGGAAGTGTCACTTCGACTATAATCTCCACCAGATATCGAGTGTCTCAACATATCACTTAAAATATTTGAAAAATATGGCCCATGAGGAACGACATCTACTGCCACTTATGAAATACTAAAGCACTTTTTATACATTGTACCTACTTGACTACAAACTCTCCGTGGTTGACCCCACATTGATTCGATGTGATTATGATCGTGGAGAGGATGTAGAGGATAGTCCATCTCATAGTTTTAATTCGTTGGTCGTCTTATACGTCCCATAAGATCTCCTTAGTAATATCATGTTAGCGCATGTCGGAGTCAAGGACATTTGATTTCAGAGTCATGGAGATTTTATTGTGAGTGTTCTATATAATTTCAAACCAAAATAGAGAATTCAATAAGTCATTTATGTGTTATGGTCATTTTGTTTTTTTTTCCTTGTGATAGATATGTGTTTCTAATGAAACATTTATTAGTGAAGGGTTAATTTATTATCAAAACATCACCCTTGGAAGGGTAAAATTTTAAACATAACGTTTCTTGAAAGGCAACATAAGGACCTAAAATGTCAAAAAAAAATTGCATGATGGGTAAAGAAGAATCCAAATTCCAACTCTAGTTTCATGATCTCACATTGCATGGAGAAGAGGAAGGGTGAAAGACATGAAAAAAAGCACATCCTTTTCATAATGTTCCATACATAGATTTACACGAGATTTATGTTTACAATATGAATATTATTCTCCCAGAAAACCTGAGTCAGGTTGTGCTATGTCCAAATATCTATCCATTGGTGATTTTAGTATGGGAGTAGGAGTGATGGCCACAAAACAAAACTGCAATGTCATATTAAAAACCATTTACAAAATATTTGGAGATCAAAGATGGGGACTGGAAGCTAGAAGGGAAGGGACTGTTTTCTATAAGTTAAGCCTCGGATTGGAACCATGTTAAATTTGAGCAAGAATCTTGAATCTAATGGACTTTAGAGCATTAAATGCAAGGTTTTTAGAAACAGAGCTTAGAGCATTATTTTGTGAGTTTTATGTCGGCACTGTAAATGCCAGCTCTGATAAGTGAATATTTGTGGAAAGTAAATTTATTTGTCAAATGAAAAGGGAGGATGAATACAAAATAGCTTTAGAGCATCGATTGTGGTTGTCTAAGGTAGCGTTATGAGAATTTTCAACCCTTCTGGAATCTTGAAACTAGTCAAGGATTCTGCCTACTATAAGATGGGTGCCACCATTGTGTTCGTGGAACCATGGAGTCATTGCAAACTTAGCATATACTAGAAGGTATATTAATTTTCAAACTTAAAAACTATTGACAAAGAGGACTTAATAGAATGTTGTGTTGCAATAATCCTATTTTTGGTAGCCATTATACTCCTTAATCAAAATCTATATGACATACAGACGTCTAAACTATGTGACATATGAAATTCCGGGAATCATAAAACACAGAGATGAGCACTAGATGGGAATGGTATAAAATTTGTCATGAAGTAGATATCACACATTTTTCTACTTTCTGTTGAATCGTATCTATCAGGGATGTTGGCTCCAAAAAATATAACACAAATATTTGAAGAAACGTAGGAGGAAGAGAAACCCACTGTAGACAAATATGGAAGTTTCAAATGTAGACTGATTGAGAGATGGCTCAAATGTAGTGTTATTGGTTACATGAATATTGTTCATAATTTTATGGACACAATTAGGATTCCCTATTGAACTCTCATGGTTGTGAATGCCTCTTCTCTGACTAGTCTCCCCAATCCACCTAGGTTTCGAACTTGAATTGACCATGTCTCTGGTGCTGAAGATCAAGACTATAATAAAGAGCGTTGGTGGTGGTTGGTGCATTTGAAAATCTGCCTTAAAGAAGTCATGGTCAGGTGATACAGTCCATTGTCAATTGGGTTCCATTAGTGCCACTTGAAATGATTGTAGGAGGTACAAAGCTAGAATAGTCATGCTGACTTAAGGCATTTTTTAGGGAAACATTTATTGAGGTTCAGGGGTATAATCTGGAGTGGCTAGAAGATCTAATTGGCTGATTTGTTATACAAACATGAATCCAACTTACCAGCCAAATGTGGTTTCGACTCTAGGCTGTCACATCTGTAGACATTTATGGTTAGTTGGACTAGGACTAGCCAATGTCTCCTCCTTTCCACTTTGTCACTGGTGGGACCTACTCACATCTTCAACAACAAATGGTTTAATTTTTTGTCACTCTGTCAAAGCCCTTGGGTTGACCATTTCGTGGGCCTTGTGCAACCTTGTTTCACAAATACTAGTTGGTTCCCGTTCATATTAGGGAGGCAATCTCCCTCCACAAATGACTATAAAGCCATGTTAAGCTTAAAACCCACTGCGATATTTCACCTCTATCATTTTGATCATGTTGGGACATCATGATATAATTGAAGAAGCCATTGAAAATAAGTAGCCAAATAATCCACTACAAATTTGGGGAAGTTTCCCTCCATCTCAAATTGTGCACAGTATAACGGTGTCAGCAATATAAATCTGAGACCGTAAAGGTTCGTGGGGGTAGAGGAGAACAACTGCGAGTGCAGAATGGTAAAGTCGCACATTTCCTTGGTCTTCACTCTCGAATTTATTTCAAAAACTAGAGTCTTGTTTATGCGCATAATGGAAATTCAATCACCTCTAGATGAATTCGACCTTGATGCGGGAGCAACCAACACCAAAGCAAGCGAACGCAAGCCATGGAAGAAAAAACAGAGTTAAAGCCGATTTAAAGCAGAAAAATAGATTTAAAGCAGATAAGGCAGATTTAAAGCGTGCATGCATGAAGCTTTTATGGAGAAAATCAAGAGAGGATAGGATTGATCCTTCCTAAAATTCTTATATAATTGTAATACGATAGGGGTGTAAGGATATCTGTTTGGTGAGGAAATTTGTGAGTGGCAAGATGTAGCTGAGTGTGAAGCTCATTTTAAGGCTAAAATGCCTTAATTTTGTAACTGTTCCGTAAATATATAAAAGTATGTTTCGTGTTAATTATATACGTCTATGTATTTTATAAATAAGTTAAATATCATTTAATTGTGATTTAAGATTGTTGTAAGATGTGTTATAAGATTACTGTACGCGCTGACAGTAATCGCAAGGGAAGCCAGAGTCTCTTTTACTTCGGCCCTGTTATTTTGAGAAGTCCTAAATTTTATCTTGAGTTCTGGCCAAGTGGAATTATAAAATCTTAGCTATTGCTTACAGTGATACCGCGAAAGGTACTTTGGCATTTGGTTAAAATGATAGGTAATACGACCAGAAAGAAGTAGTGCATAACCTCGTTTGCAGCCTAAATTCGAGTGCGATTTGTGGCTAGGAGGCGGAACACTCAGCAGAGGGAAAATTTGTGGAAAGTAAACTGCAATGATAGGAGAAAGAGGGAGGAACTCGAGCAGCAATCGGCAACATCTGGGGCGCAACGGAAGCAAGAAGAGGCACACCCACAACGCTATCAAGGCAAAGAGAGCGCTTGCTTCAAGCTGGCTGACACATGCCTTCTTTTTATCCACAGAGGAGATATTACCAAATGGACTGCCGATGGATGAAGAAGTGCATGCGACTGCCGATGATTATGTAGTCCGATAAAGGGATGCTAAATTTTAATGAAGATCCTCGGTTATAAATTAAAAGGTTCAAAGCAGAAAACGCTTCTGTTTAGGTTTGTGGGCCATAACCCACAGGCCCAGGTTCGATTTTTTCATGGAATTGGGATTTTGGGCTTACCCCCAAGATCTCATCCCATCAGTTTGGTATCAGAGCAGTAAAAGATTCTGTGGAAGGAGGTACAGTTCTTAATGAAGTATGAATAGGTATGGTCTTTATATTTTGTGAAGGTAGCAGCAGAGGAAGGTGAGAAGATTGCAATAGCCTAGAGCGTTTACCAAAAGACCAAGTCCAGAGGAGAGCTTAGTGAGGTGAGAGGCAGCAAGGAGGACTTGTTGTTGCAGAGGTAGATTGCAGCTCACAAGTTAAAGATATTACGAAGACCAGGAGAAGCATATGACCAGGAAGTCATAAATTTTTGTGCCTCGGGAGTCTGATGCAGGAGCAACAAGCACCAAAGCAAGCGAACGCAATCCATGGAAGAAAAAACAGAGTTAAAGCCGATTTAAAGTAGAAAAATAGATTTAAAGTGGATAAAGCAGATTTAAAGCAGATTTAAAGTGTGCATGCATGAAGCTTTTGTGGATAAAATGAAGAGAGGATAGGATTGATCCTTCCTAAAATTCTTATATAATTGTAATACGATAGGGATGTAAGGATATCTGTTTGGTGAGGAAATTTGTCAGTGGCAAGATGTAGCTGAGTGTGAAGCTCGTTTTAAGGCTGAAATGCCTTAATTTTGTAACTGTTCCGTAAATATATAAAAGTATGTTCTGTGTTAATTATATACGTCTATGTATTTTATAAATAAGTTAAATATCATTTAATTGTGATTTAAGATTGCTGTAAGATGTGTTATAAGATTGTTGTACGCGCTGACAGTAATCGCAGGGGAAGCCAGAGTCTGTTCTACTTCAGCTCTGTTATGTTGAGAAGCCCTAAATTTTATCTTGAGTTCTGGCCAAGTGGAATTATAAAATCTTAGCTATTGCTTACAGTGATACCACAAAAGGTACTTTGGCATTTGGTTTAAATGACAGGTAATACGACCAGATAGAAGTAGCGCATAACCTCATTTGCAGCCTAAATTCGAGTGCGATTTGTGCCTAGGAGGCGGAACACACAATAGAGGGAAAATGTCTGTAAAGTAAACTGCAGCGATAAGAGAAAGAAGGAGGAACTTGAGCAGTAGTCGACAACATCTGGGGCCCAACGGAAGCAAGAAGAGGCACACCCACAATGCTATCAAGGCAAAGAGAGCGCTTGCTTAAAGCTAGCTGACACATGCCTTCTTTTTATCCACAGAGGAGATATTACCAAATGGACTGCCGATGGATGGAGAAGTGCATGTGACCGCCGATGATTATGTAGTTCGATAAAGGGATGCTAAATTTTAATGAAGATCCTTGGTTATAAATTAAAAGGTTCAAAGCAGAAAACGCTTCCATTTAGGCTTGTGGGCCATAACCCACAGGCCCAGGTTCGAGTTTTTAATGGAATTGGGATTTTGGGCTTCCCCGCAAGATCTCATCCCATCAGACCTCGATATGGATAAGTTAATCGAAGTGACAGTGGAAGAAAAGCAAAATATAGTTTATGATTGTTGGGAAAAAACCTCTCGATGAGGGCTGCAATTGACAATGATGGATCCACTCTGAATGGAAATTACAGAATAGAGAGGGAAACACAAAATCACATATGCAAACATCATGAGGATATTGACAAAGTTTCATCCCTCTGTGAAGTCAACCTCAATGAGACTGATCCACACAGGTAAAATCAACAAAAGAAGAACATCAGCTATAGAGACATAGAAAATAAACGAACCAGGGTGGAGGAGGAGATAAAAAAGATGATCCTAGGATTTGACTTATATTGGGAAAATGTGGTCAGATTGTGAAAGAAATTGTTGGTGGGTTGATGTGAGTTTATCAATATGAATGTGGTGCAAATGAATGAATGGATCCAACAAAGTCCATCCTCTCTTATTGGATACAGGCCTAAAGTCAACGAGACGAGAAATGGTTGGTTCGAGTTCCATTTTTTGCAAGAAGAAGATGTTTCTAAAATTATGGCCCTCCCTTGGGTCAAGGGGAAAGGCTTCTTGGTTTTACAAAATTGGAAAGTGGGCTTCGATCCAGTGATGGAGAAACCTAAATGAAAAAACATATCGACTAAGTTGTCAGGCTTCCCCACTGAACTATGGACAAATGGAGTGATTCACAAAATTGCTAGAAAAATTAGAAAAATTTATTATGTGGATGAAGGATGTATGGGTCTTCTTGACAAAAAGATGACTTGGTTTCTTGTGGAGGTGCACCTATCTAGTGGTTTGTCGTCTGCCAATGACATTTATTGGGCGATCTTATCCATCTGGAAGCAAACTAATTAGTGGCGAGTCCCCTTCAGGTGTTTGTGATGTTACAAAACCAGACACTTATTGGTGAATTTTCCCTCGGAAAGACTGAGTCTAGTTCATAGATTCCCTCTTGGACATAAACATATAGAGTTATAAGGTAAAAATACACAGCCAAGGTTGGAGATGACAACTAAAATAACCCAATCAGATACAATCTCACCTGTCGATGAAAACAGGGTGGCCCATAAAGCACTTTCCAAAACAAAAAATAAGAACGAAATCAATGGGGCCAACAAGAAACACTCTTCATTGCCGCACCAGAACCCCACCAAGAGGAAGGGATCTATTGCCAACAATGAAGCAATCATATCTGGTAGACTCTCCTTGTGTTCCCTAATATGCAACAGGAATATCCAAGATTCCAATATATCTCCTAGCTCAGTGGCCAAATAGTTATTAGCTCTAACTGGCAACCAAAGTTTGGCGCTACAACCTTTATCCATCAGAAAAAATATGTTTCAAAATGAGGACGAGGTTGAGGACAGAGGACAGGAAAAAGAATAGTTAATTAGTAGTAGGAAAAATGTCTCCAAATACAGGAAGATTACTCTATATGGTTTGAGCGAAGGAGACCTTAATACTCGCTTTTATGAAGTGGTGGAGGAGACATTGTACCTATCCTTTGACCCTAGACCTTCTAATCTTTCAAATGAATCTCTTAGGACAACATCTAACTGGGACCTTAGAGCATCGATTCTTGTACAATCCACCATCTCATGAAGATCATGTCCTTTAACATGGAGTGGTTGGGATTTGCCCAAACAATCAAATCCCGCAACCACTACATCAAATCAAAAATCCCTTCAATCGTATTGCTACAAGAAACCATGTCATCTAAAGAGAAAGCGTTGGAAATATTACACAAAATTTGTCTAGCCTGGTGTGCATGTGCCACCAGTTCAAATGGAAATTCAGGTGGACTCCCCTCTATCTAGAATCCATCAGCCTTTTCTTTTTAGGTGTATCAAACATGTGCAGTGATTCTTTTCACTATATATGGATTGGGGTTGAGTGAAAGATTTTTTATCATGAACATATCTGCTCCTTACAACAAAAGAAAACCTTTTTGGGAAAAGGTTGAATTATCTGGAATTCTTGATGTTCGATTGATTCTTCTTGCTAGGGATTTAAAATTCACCTTGAATTCAGGGGAGATTTGGGGACAAAAGGCCGCATTTGACCCTCTGGCAAATTATATTGCTAAGCTCTTGCTGAGGAAAATGCTCATCGATGTTATACCTTTCCCTTTTAGTCATACATGGCATAATGGTCACATTGGGGATGAGGGAATTGCCAAGCGGATGGACCAATTCTTGGTGGATTTAATTTGGTATCATAAGATGATTCAGCCACAGTTGTGGGCCTTCCACACTAGCATCTATGACCATGCAACAATTGTACTGGAATGGAATTATGATTAGGAACACCACAAGATCCCTTTCGAATTCAATTATGCATAGTTGAATGATCCTAAGTTTCAGTTTCTGGTTAATGCCTCTTGGTCTTCTTTGATCCCTGTGGCTATCGATAATCTAGTATCTCATGTTCAGATTATGATCAGGTGCTCAAAATTATGCTCAAAATTCAAAGTGTCAGAATTTTGTTAAACTTACCTTCATATCAAAGAGCTCATCATTCAGATTCTAATGGTGTGAACGACACTCAAATCCAAGCTCATATGTAGAAGTTAGAGCAAGTCAAAATTCAAGTTTGACTTGTCCACATGGTAGGATTGGTTGACATGGAAAAGCCCTTCATCAAATGAGGAGGTGCCAAGTGGCAGGCCGCCACTAGCCCCCACCTATCGCAAATTGCAAAAGACAGGTAGGTTGGCATTAGAAATTAGTCTCCAAGCAAGGAAAGATGTGATGTATCAGCCAGAGTTGCGATTGCAAGGGATCGCAATCGCAGATTGGCAAAAGGAACAATACTACAAAATTAGCCCCTGAAGGTAGCAGGTTGCGATGTGATATCACAATCGAAACCCGTAGAAGGTAGAGTCCGAAATTTTATTACCACCAATTGGGATGTGCGATGGGATCCCATATGCGATAAGTTATGCATTCTGGTTAATAATCTTGTCTGTTCTGCCCATATCGCGATTGCACATTCACCGATGTTGTTCACATACAATAACCTTGTAGTACTCGCTGATTGCAATTTGCGATAAGACTCAGCCAATAGGTTATCGCCTGCCGCGCGGTTAAATTTTCACCTGGTTAGCGGACTTTGGGCTAATTTGTAGGATCATGCTAGATGTGGAGCAATTTGTGAAACGAATAGTGGGAGAACTAGGAGAGGCCATAACTTCTTCAGTTCTTATTCAAATTGGATGCAAAAAGAGGCTAGGTGGCCATTTTTTAGGATTTTGAACTCATTGAGACATGTATCAGAGGAATTTGAGCATTGTAAATACGTTCTGTTCTAATTTTGAGCATAATAGAAAGACCTAAGCATTAGAAGCTGGACCAAGGAGATGTAGCCTAGGAGAGGTGAACTCCTCATCAAATATCCATTTTGTATTTTGATGTTCTTTGTTTTTATTTTGTTACTGTTCAACATATGTTTTATGTTTTATAACATTACATAGGGAATTAACATAGTTACTGATGAAATAGGAACTATTACCTCAAAATAAGTACTCGTGCCCAAAAATCCCCAAAAACATGAAAAGTCAACCCAAAAATAAAAGTGTTGATTATACATCACCAATTTTTTTTAGAGTAAATTTTCAATATTTTTAAAAATAACATTAAGAAATAATAAAAAACCATTTTGTTTGGTGCAAAAAACACCTTGAAATTGAAAAGTGTAGATGTCGGAATAACGTCTTCTTTTTTTCATCTTACATTTTCAACATTTTTTAATAATGATGTTAAAAGTGAAATATCATGACCGTGAAAAAAATTAAATTTCCAACAATTTTCAAGCATGATATTAAAGATAAAATATCACCAAGCCTTAAAATTCCAACGATTTTTAAGCGTGACATTAAATTTAAAATATCACTTCTTTGAAAAACCTTAAAATTCCAACAATTTTCAAGCATGGTGATAAGAAAAAATACTTGTAGCTATTTTCAATCATAGCATTAAAGATAAAATATCACAACTTAGAAAAGATATTAAAATCTTGACAATTTTTAGCCATGGAATTAAAACCAAATGTTATGACTATAAAACAATCTTAAGTATTCAAAATATTTCAAACATGACATTATGGAAAAAATTTATGACTAAAAAACCTTTAAAAATGAACACATGAATGAGAAAGTTATTATACTAAGAGTTATTTTTTTAAAATGTTAAATACATAATGATTTTAAAATCTTAGCCTAAGACAACTTGATATATTGCAAAAAAAATTAAAAACCGAGTATCAAATTGACATGTAGTATAGGTGAGCTCAACCCATTATAATGAAAACTTAAAGGCCAACCATGAAATTAACACATTGTGGGGCAAATTTGATTCACTATAACAAAAAATTTAAAATCAACTATCAAATTGCACATAATGGAATCAGGTTGCTAAACAAACATCAACACAGGCCCTACAATATATATATATATATATATATTATATATATATTATATACTATATATGAGGAAAGCAAAATTTCGGAATATTGAAAAAAAAATAAATAATAAAAATAACAAGTATAAATTAAAAAAAAAACATGACAAAAAAATCAAATATAAAATATATAGAAATGAAAATTCAAATATTGAAAAATAAATAAATAAATAAATAAAAATACAAAAGAAGACAAAAAATTCAAATATTGAAAAAAACATAAAAATATAAAAATAATAATAACTAATAAAACATAAAAAGAAAACATGGAAAGAATCAAATATAAAAAATATCTAGAATGACATAAAAAAAATGTAAATGTAAAAAAAAAATTAAACCATACCATATAAATTTAAATTAAGAAGAAGAAAGAGAAAAGAAGAAGAAAATAAAACCAAATAAAAAAGTAAAAATTAAAAGTTGAAAAATAAGAAAATTAAAATAAGTTACAAATTAAAATACAATAGAAAAAAAACAAAATTCCTCGGCTACCCCCGAAGCCCAATTGACCCAG
>APFE031024985.1:10168-50249 GCA_000404065.3 Pinus taeda | reverse complement strand
AAAATTTATGAAAAGTGGTCCTTGAAAGAAAATAAGTAGGGGGTTGTAGCTCCCTTCCAGGAGAGACTGGAAAAATGAGAGAGAGTTGTAGCTCTCTGCAGGTTGCAGCCTGCGTACTGGTAAAGGACTGCACCAGTACAAGACCATTGTAAAAGGAGTTTCTAATTGGAAAGAAGATAGAGACATATTGCAGCAGGTGGTTTTCACCCACATTGGGTTTCCACCTTATATCTGGTGTTCTTTGATGTGACTGTCTGTTTTTCTTGTCCATGCTCATTATTTTATGGTACTGATATGCAAAAATAATTCAAAGTGTAAATAAGGAAGATTTGGTAAAAAGGTCAGATATACTGATTCACCCCCCCCCCCCCCCCCCCCCCCCCCCCCTTAGTATTATTTTCAACAGAATTTTATTTCTAATGATGTACCCATTGAAGACCTAGAAAAAGGTTCCCCCATTAAACTCTTGAACATTGACATTGATGACTATTTGTAAATTAAAGAAGGGAAGTGCAAGACCAGTCGCCATAATTTTGATAGTGTTAGGAATCATGATTTCCATTAGACCAAAACCTATAGGTGTTAGTTAATGATCATGTCTTCAAATATAATGATCCAAGAGAGGCAGTTAGTCCATGTCACAAAACACATAGGGAGTGTTGGTTTATCCAATTTCCAACAACCCCCCCACCAACACGAGTCGGGTGTGTATTGAATTCGTGACCTATGCTATGATACCTCTTGTAGGGAATCACGATTTTCGTTAGACTGAAACCCACAGGTTTTAGTCAACGACCACATCGCCATAGATAATGATCCACGAGAGGTGGTTATTCCATGTCATGAAACACACGGGGAGCGTTGGTTTATCCAATGTCCAATAGATAGGGACCCTATCTATGGTACTGATGATGATACTAATAAAGACCTCACCTATCGTTTCCTTCCTTATGACAATGGAGTTGTATTTGAGTCATCCTTAGATCCTCCTATCATTCCCCATTGCAAGATTATTGAATATGATAAACCTGATTTGTTACCTCCTTTTAAATGTAATCCTTGTACCAAGAAACCTACTTGTTAGGACCCTTTGGGTCAGCCATCCCCTCATTTTCACCTTTGTGCCTGTAAGGCCACCATGAAGCATGAAAACACTAAGGAGGCTCTTGAAAGGGAATTCATGAGTTTGATCGTTGGATCCTCTATCCTCTGTTTACAAGAAAGGATTTGATGGTGCAAAGTTGAATTCATTCCCTTCATCCATGACTCGCTTCCATGATGTATGGCTTTCTTATTTTCCCATTGCCCACCCTTATCTTGCATATAATTATTTTTTTCCTATGGAAAAAGTCATAATTTTATTCATAATGAAAAAATTACATTTTGTAGATGCTATAAAGCATATGCATACGGCCTATCCCTATTTTCACAGGATGTTGGGTGGAAAAAAAGTGAATTACAATGAAAAATGTGTACAAATATTGACTACATTTCTTTTCTCCCCTTCTTCTTTTCCACCTTGCACCAGCCTCCAGTATTGGGAGTGGATGTTACAATGGAAAGTTTATTTTCAGTGGGAGTGTCTTTTTCAGATTCAGATCCTTCTAATCCATGGGTTCGTTTGATGCCCGTTATTTCCTTTCCTGTTAATTGGAGTGTTTCATGCTGTGTTTGTTTGTTGGGGCCTTCCTCCTGTTTTGGTGGGCTCTTCTGATTCTTTTGTTCCTCTGTTTCAGCTTGGTGTATTGTTGTTTCTGTATTTTCTACTTCTTCCTCAAGGGGGGTGGTATATTGCCATCCTTTTGGCCATTTATGTTGCTTCTTGTTCCATTTGGGGGGTTGCTTTACTTTAGGACAAGCACTGTGGAGGTGTCCTATTTGTAGACATCCACGACAACGAAAAGCTGTATTTTCATAGTCTAGTGCCTATGTCCACTGTGTGTTGTTGAAATTCAAATTGATACTATCCGGTAGACCCTCATTGAGGTCTACCTCCACAAATATCCTGGCAAATGTTAGTATCACTCTGGATATTCTGTCCTCGTCGGTCTTGAGGTATTTACCCAAGGCATTCCCTATGGCGATTAATACTTTGTGATGCCAAAAATGTAATGGGAGATTGTGCAGCCTGACCCATACTGGCATCCTTGATACCACCATTGTGTTGGCATCGAATTCCGGGAACCATGGGGTCATAAATAATCTTGCGTTGCCCCAGAACCATGGACCCTTATTGAGGATGTATTCTCTTTCTTGTTCTGTTCTGAATCTAACTATAAAATAACCTTTGGGGCATAGGTAGATCTCATAGTATGTCGACTAGGCCTCATATATCCGTTGATGTAAAGCATCCGATTTTTGCCAAAACCCATTGAATATACATATAAATGAATTGGAATAAAGATCTGTAAACAGGATTTTTACCTCAGGCATTGTAATGGTGAGTGTGGGGTTCTCAGATTTTTGTTCAACTATGTAGGGTCCTAGAAGCTCCACTGGTGCTGCAGGTTTGACATTTGGTTGGCCCTTTCCTTTGACTACTTCCTTGAAGGAGCTTGTGCTTTTGGAGCTAGTTCTGGAACTTCCTCCCCTCAAATGTAGGTTGACTATTATGGTTGTGTCTGCATTGATGCCATAATCCTTCAGTGTAAAATGGTCCTATAGATTGTGACCTGAGCAGATCAGGTTTTGCCGATGTGCTGGAATGCCTAGTTGGTTATGGATCTTGTTTTTTAGCTACTAAATCTTCCTTCCTTCCTTCCTGAATCCTCAAGCAAACTGTCTTGCCTTCCAATGTTTTAATGAAGATTTGTATATGTTCCTCTATTTTTGGATGTGTGACCGTCTGCATTGTTATGGTTTTTGTTGCCCAGCTGCCTGAATTTTTCAGGTCTAGTTCTCCCATCGCTTTCTCACTAGGCTTCATCATGGTCCAGCCTACTAGGTCACCGCCGATCTTCTTGTCTGGCGGGCCTTTTGGGTGTTTGAGTACCATTTTTGGCAAATCTGGTGTATGATATAAGAGGGTTAGAAAAATTACTTGGGGTTCCCAAACTCCCAATAGCTCTGCCCATGCTTTACCTTCTTCTGTATTTTGGGGCTGTGATTCAGAGTAGAAGGGTGACTTGGCACATGCAGACCTCTAGATATGAGCTTGGTGAGGGCCATTCAAACTCCTAAATACCAGATCTGTCAGATTAGAAGTGGATCTGTAGATAACACTCCCTTCCATAAGAGGTAGTATCAACCCTAATCAATGCAATAGTCGTACAGGGACAATGTTGCCAAGCTTAGGTTTATGGATATGGTGAGCAAGGGTCGATCCATCCCAGATCTTGGATTTGATGGAATAGAGGCAGATGAATCTAGCACTATGATCTTGGCCATGGGGTTGAACAGTCTCTTTGAAGATGCATGCAATGGCCCCCTCCACCACTGCCAAGATCGATTCTTCTTTGGTTTCCGCATGCCTCGCCTTACAACTCTTCCCTCTCAATGAAACAAGGACATCTATAGAATGTTGAAGGACTCGAATGAAGGGTCTCTCTGTAAAGAGCGGGGATGCAGCTCCTCCGTTGGAGCTGTTGCTGCTTAGTGGCTCCCATCCCATGTAGCCGAGATGTAGTGTAGGAGCAGATGCGCGAGGGTTCATGGCTCCTGTCGGCAATTTCTCCACAAAATCAATAGATATCTCATGCTATAGTGGTCTAATATATTGCATATACTTATTGTTATAGATTTTCTAGGATTTATCTCATGATTGATCCTAAGGAAGAAAGGATTGATATTGATCTTGTAATACACTAGTTGCATTGGCTATATGACTATACTTAGCTCTTTCATACTGTAGCATGCATGATATTGTAGGTGCATTGTATATTGATTTTGCATAGCTAATATCATAATATTGTGTTATCATCATGGATTAGGTTGTATTTAGATTAGACTTGCATCTTATAATGGATTTACTTTTATGTATGGAACTATTATTTCATGAAAAACATGAATGATAAAGTACGACAAGTGCACATACTTTCAATACTTGTTTTATGGTGTGTGGAACATAGGTCTACATCCTAGGAGATTTTTGGAGCTCTCATGATCTCCCCATTTGAGTATACATGGATCATTCACTCTACGGTGAGCTCATATCCATGTTGGACCTATATTTTTCCCACCAAAAGTGATACCCATAGGAGAGCTTTGCTCCTATTCATCTTTTTTAGCTGGAAACCAACAATCCCTAAAAGTCACCTCATAACAATTGTGATGTGTTGTTTTATCTCCACTCGGATAAAATGCATGTTTCCTCACCAATCTATTAATAACATATGTTAGAAGGTGGTAAATTTGATCCAAAAGGTATGTTTTTCATTGTGAAATCAGGTGCTTATGCTTGTTTTTAATTTGGGAACTTTATGTATTGATTATTAAGTGACTTGGAAGAAGGAAGGGCTTTAACCATGGTTTTCTTACCTCACTTTAAATGGGGGGTTAATCATGAATATTAGTCTCATGGGATATCCCCTATTAGCCTCTGGATTTAGGAAGGGAACTATTTGGGAAACCCCCATTTCGGTAGCATGGTCCCATTTTCCTATTCCACATTTTTCACTCCCCTTTACACATTACAAGCCCTATTTAATCATTCTTTTTCTTTGGTTCCACATGACCACTACACCCAAAGGAAACTTGCACACCCCCTCCCCTTGTCCACATATCTGGGTCCGGAATCGAAACATTTCCTTGGTGGTTGATACAACTAAAAGAAAGTTAAAAACATATCATGGCCGCAAGAAATAAATAAAAGAAAAAAATATTATAAAATGCAAAAGATGATTGGGACAATGAATAATAACACATGGGTAAAATCCAAACATGAGATCTATCCCTTATCATTATGGCCATCACCCTAGTTCCTAGGGCCCATGAGTTCCCCTTACATCATTAAAGGAACCCATTCACATCCCAACCCCTAGTGGGGTGATGAACTACCCCACCTTAAAGGTTTATTAGTTGTTATACATCATTCACATGTTCTCATTTCCTAGAGACTCGAATAGTAAGACAAAGAAAAACTAATAAAATAAAAAAGGAAAATAATGATGGGTGGAAAAAAAAGGTTGGGATAACTCATGTGATAATAATTTGTCCCTCCTCATATCTGTATGCCCAATATGTGGACTTTCCCTCATCATTTTTATCCTTGTATCCATGGCATTTGGCCCTGATATCCCTTTATCCCCATCCTTTCATCATCATTCACATGCCACCAATTAATTGAAGGATGTATTAGGGACATGTATTTCCCCTTAAGGGTTGGGAACATCTAGTAGGGTCATTTATTTTCCACTCCTACCTAGGGAGGTAACACTACCTTGAGGTTAAAACCTCAAATTTGGAAGGAAGCCCCCATATGTAGTCTCAATGTGCCCTTGATTAAAAAGTTTGGTTCACTTCGATGAAAAAATGATTAATGTTACCTAATGGTGATGATCTAACACTGGACAATATGTGTGATTGTAAAGTGGTTTCATCATGGGTTTGACAACTTAATTGGGGATTGTTCCACTTGAGGAGATTATGACACCCCAAAGGTTAAGTGTTGAGAGACATGGGACTTATGTTACTTGAAAAGCATTATCATTCCACTCCATGGGATGCTACAGTACCACAAGAGATTTTTATTTTCCCCACATTATTCTTGAGATGATGCACTTGGACTAGTATGCCCCCAACTGACGTAGCAATTTTAACATGGTGTGGCAGCTGTTCTGAGACGCAGATGAGGTTCATGTCACCCCTTGAGACATGGGAGAGATAGAACCATACTTTTAACCCTCCATTAGAGAAATTTTGAGGTATAAAATGGGCCTCCTAAGGAATATTATAAAACAATACTGGAAATAATAAAATAATATTAGATTACATCATCACTTTTTAGAGGGAAAGAACATTTTTTTTTCAACTTGTATTTTCAACTTGTATCCCTATGGTTTTACTCAAATTTCATCATCCAAGGAGTACCCATGTTGAATGCTTTCAATGGACCTTTCTACATGAAAAATGAGAAATACATGAAAAAATGTGATTGCAATCACTTTTTTCATGTATTTCTCATTTTTCATGTAGCATGATCCATTGAAAGTATTCAACATGGGTACTTGGATGAGGAATTAAATTCTGCATCCAATGAGTTCTCCCACTCGAAATTGGAGTAAAACTGTAGGGAAAGAAGTTGAAAATACAAGTTGAAAAAGTAGTTTTTTATTTTTATATTTTTTATATTTTAACCTTTTTACTCGAAAAATGATGAAGCATCCCCCACAGTTGACATCATCATCTTGAATCATATTGGTTCTTATAAAGTTAATTTTGGTTTTATAGTTTTTTTTTTTGGCCTCCTTTAGACCTCAAAATTTCTGAAATGCAATGACAGAGAAAAACCAAACTATTTTATCACTAAGAGACCTATTTTGTACTCCAAACACAAAACTAAGCTCTACATGATGATTTGCATTGATTCTAGGGGCCAACACATAAAGGATTATTTTTGGAGCCCTCTTCCTTTAGTTTGGATCCAGGAGAGTTCAAGGCATGCCTCTAATAGGCCCACACAATGATGGCACCAATATTTTGGCCCTCTTGTGGGTTTATCTTTATGAGTTTACATTGGCTATGTGGTTGGCTTGTAACCATAATTAATTGTTTCCCTCCATTTGACAACTAAGAGGGGATTTGGGCTAATATTAGAATTAATTAGACATGTATAAATATGAGAGCTCTCATTTAGTCTCTCATCATCATCACACTTGGAATTGGACTTCTTAAGAAGAACCCATACTTGTTTATTTTGGCTATTGAAGATATTTTGAATGAATTTCGATATTTGGAAGCTATTTTTTATTGTTTTTGGAGCTACTTATTTGGATAATGGATGGATATACAGCATGTTGTCTTGCAAGTGCTTATTGTTGAAGATTTTTATCTTGAAATTGTCCAATGTATGGAATTGTTGCTCCTAGGTTATGTTATTTTGTGCCCTAATTGTTGAAAATTAATTTTGAAAGGCTATCTAGTTGAGTATTTCATATGTTTTTCATTGTACAACATGTAATGAATGTTCCTAGTGGGGGAAACATTTAATCGCTCCATCAAACTCCATTTTCTTTTGAAGTGGTTAAATGCTAAAAGTTGATACTTAGGGCATCAATTTTTAGCCTCAGTAGAAAATATCTAACTTACCTAAAACATTCTTGAATCCACATGCCTTAAGGAAAATGCATTAGTCCAAGTCATTGATGATCAATCTTGTATTTTCCCCATAATTTTCTCTCCTAAAATTAGTCATTTTCAGGCTAGGGTAGAAATTTGTCTTGCAACAAAATTTTAGGAAGGAGGTTTTTTAGTTATTTGAGAGCCTAAACAAAAGTTTAGGGTCTAGTATACCTATTCTCCAAGTATGGCAACATCTACTCAAATTTCACCCATAAAATCTCTTGCCCCAGGTGTTGCACCAAGAGGGAAATTCTAGCTATTTCCCCTCAACTTGAGGACTTCCTTGAAGGTTGTATGAGCATAGTACTTGTTGAATTGTGTCATAAAAATCCCTTTCTCCTAGGCGTTGACCTTGTGAGAACCTATCACCATTGAAAAGATCAAAACCCTAGGTCTTGAGCCTCCTTTTCTAGGAATTTTCTTTGATAGTATTTTTCTTCTTTGAAGCCTTAAAACCGTTATTAAGTCCCTCTCTTGAATGAGTTCTAGCTTGATCAATTTGTGCCTTATACCTAGGATATCTCTTTTAACTGATCTCCTTCCTACCAGGACTCTTCCCACCAGTGAAAGTCCATAAAGAGCAAGGGGTTTTGGCTAAGTTGACATTAGGCATCTACCTCATTGTTAACACTTAGTATATCTCTTTTCTTGTAGGGCTTCCCTTTCCAAGGCCCACTAGATTTTATGGTAATATAATGATGAAAGCTTAAAGGATTTGGTTAGCTATGTATGGGTTCATATTGCTAATTCTAATATTTTGTTCTCTAATGGAACAATTCTCTAAAAATTTGAAATTGATAAAGAGGGTTATTGGTGAGTGGCTTAAAAAGAAAAGGAATGTAGCATTAGGTGAACTAGAGTTGATTGAAAACCAAATTTCTAATTTGGTTTTCAAAAGTGATGGGGTTTTAACAAATTGTGAAAGATAACGAATCAAGAATTTAGAAGCAAAAAATGCAGAGATACTCAGGGCATAGGAAAGTGCTTGGAAGCTTAAGAGTAGAGTGAATTAGCTTGCTGAAGGAGATAATAATGAAAATTTATTTCATTAGTTTTCTAATCATAGGCATGGAATAAACCATATTTGAACAATTCAATCTTAGGATGGCACTCAATATCTATCTTCATATGGGAATATTGTGAAAGGAGTTACTTTCTTCAAAAAAAAAAATTGGGGATGCTGGCCATACTAATATAGTTGATTAGATGAGAGTAATTAGGTCCTACCACAAGTTTTATTTACCCATACAAAATATTTCAAGTTGGGAATTTTTATCTATTTTCCTGATTTTTCTTTTCTTTTAGAAGCCTTTGCACAAAAATGCATGCCTGACGCTCATTTTAAGGCCAAATTGAGATCTTCAAAATGGAGGAGGTGTTTCTTCATTTACCAACTTAATGAACTTCTATATTTTCATTTTCGTGAAGAAAAACTCTTGATGTTGATCTAGATTCGACCAATATATTATTTTTCATCCATCTTGATGCTTTCAAAGTGGAAAGGGTAGAGGAATAAATTCTCAGGAACATTTTTACCAGTGGGACCTTGTTTGGAAAAATGGGCTTGAAACCTTATGGGAGTGTTTTGAGGCATCAAACGACATTTTTGGGGGTTAAAACTTTGCTTATTTATCCCCACACCATTTTTCCTTATTCTTCACTTATATATATTTCGAAAGATGCAAGAATCATGTTAATTAGAGTTTGTATGTGAAATTTATGCCACTTGAAAGTTTACCTTCTTGTTTACACCACCATATTTTGAGAGGATGCCATGTCATCCCCCATTATTCATAGAAAAGGGGCTACCCACATGTTTATGATGAACAATACTCTAAAAGAGTCTATGTTATAACTCTGATTAAGATATGAGGTAGTTAAACCTAACCACTACTGGGCTATCGGGTTATGTTATAACCAGGCCAGTAGGAGGAAAAGGGGTTTTATTCTTTCGAGGGAATTTGGTCCATAACTAAGAAAAAATAGCTGAGAGGTATAAGAGATAGAGCACAAAGAGAGGATTTGTGCATTGTAGTATCCCACAAGTCACCTGCCATTCTTCGTTGTACTCATATACATTTTCTATTTAGAGAGAGAGAGTAAAATGACCTCACCTTCCAGTTGGGTTTTTCTCCTGAAAGGAGTTCTTCAGTCATATCTTGTGTCAAATGTGTGTGTGTGTGCTATTTTATTTTACTATTCTTTATTTTATTCATAGTTTTAATTCACATGCATACACTATTAATAGTAAATCTACATATCCAGAAATCTAATAAACTATAATAGTGTAGAATTTTATATTTTAAATATAATTTTATTAGATTTGTTTTTGACAAATTGTCTAGTGGAATATCCACGACAGTTTATGGACCATATTATTATCTGAGTGAGTTTATTTGGATATATTATGGATATTTTCAAGGTATCTAGATTGACTAGGACAAAAATCATGAAACTCTAATCATGGCGAATGAATATATGAATAACATCGTGATCCTGTAGAGGAGAGGTTTTCGTAGCTAGAACAAAAAGTTGTGGATATAAATTTCAATTTAAATCTCCTCATGGAAGCCCTAATAAATATGCTTGGGGTATTAAGAGAATATGGGAGTTCTAATGCAAAGGAAAAATTAGAAGGGGGATTAAGAGATCAGGAAGAAATGAAGAATCAGTTGAAGAAAGAACCTAGAAAAGATCAACCCAGTTCGAGTGTCATGAATCAATCAGAACCCTTGTTCAAAATGAAAGTGAAGGTTGATATCAAGCTATACGATGGCGATATTGATGTTTTGAAGCTAAATCATTGGATGCAACAACTAGAAGTGTATTTCAATGTCCATAAAATTGAGGAAGAACATAATATTTCATTTGCGCAACTGAAATTAGAGGGCCATGCCTTAACTTGGTGGGAAAGGAGAACAAAGAACTTGAGGTTGGAGGGAGAGCCTACAGTGACTATTTGGGAGGAATTAAAAGCCTTCGTTAAATCACATTTTTACCTTTTTGGGTATGTAGAGGACTAGTGGATCCAATGGCACTACTTCAGACAAAAGACAAGGAAAATTGTGCAAGAGTACACCATAGAGTTTAGAAAGATGCTTCTAAGGGGGGAAGAAAAAGAAGAAAGGGGCAAAAGATAAAATATGATAGCCACAACATACTAGCACAAATATCTAAGAAAGCACTACAACATTTGTGTCCATATAGAGGAGAATTGTTGGAAGTTGCATCCAGAGCTTAACCCAAAGAACAATCAAAAAGACAATAAGAATAAGAATCTCATGGCCACAAATTCAATTAACCAAGTTGAAAGAAACTCGGAGGTGAATGAGAAGATCATTTGTACATCAATGTTAAATAAGGTGAATTTGAGTAGCCTTCAGCAAAAGAAGAGAAGGAAATGAACAAACTCTTCCATATAAAGATAATGGTCAAGAAGAAAAAGATTGATGTTATGTTTGACTCAAGATTGCAAGAAAATATCATTGCAGCAGAGATGGTCAAGAATTTGGGGTTGGAAGTTCGTGATCATCCAAGCCCATATCCACTAGGATGCTTAAATAAGGATGCATAGCTAAAGGTAACAAAATAGTGCAAAATTAGATTTTCCATTAGTGTTGATTTTATTAATGAAGTAAAGCTAGATGTTTTCCCCTTCATGCATGTAGAGTCATGTTTTGGAGTCCCTACATGTACATGCAAGATTCAATATTCATGTGGAGAGACAAACAATACCAAATCATCAAGGATGGAAAATCATTCACCATCAATGTACACAAAGGGAAGTCGAAAATTTTGCTAGTAAGTGCCAACCAAACCAAGAAATTGATTAATTCCAGCAATAAGCATGCTTTATTATTTTTAAGATAAAATTAGTCTGTAGAACAGTTAGTAAGAGGCAAGACATCCCTAGAGGGGTTTAGTAAGAAATAGAAACAACAACTAGAATAGCTACTACAAGCGTACAATGATGTGTTCGGAGAACCTAAAGGGTTACTACTTAAGAGGGAAGTGGAGCATGAGATCCAGTTATTTCCAAAATCCCCATTATCGAACATTGGACTGTACATGAAATATTTTAAAGAAGCAAGTGACGTGAAGAAATAGTTGCAACAACTACTAGAACATGGTGTCATTTGATCAAGTACATCACCATGTGGGACTTGGCAGATGTATATAGATTACAGGGTATTGAACAAAATCATGCTCAAGAATAGGTAACCCCTTCCCAGGATAGATGATTTGTTGGACCAGTTGAAATAAGAAAAATACTTTACCAAACTAGAATTAAAGTCTATATATCACTAGGTTTGAGTCAAATAAGAAGATACCTAGAATACTGCCTTCAAAACTAGACAAGGTTTGTATGAGTGGTTAGTCATGCCATTTGACCTATTTAATCCACCAACTACATTTATGAAATTAATGAATGATGTATTATGCCCTTTTATAGAGTCATTTATTATTGTCTATTCGGATGATATAGTGGTATGCAATGCTACTTGGGAGGAGCACATATCACATTTGATGTAGGTGGTGGAGACATTAAAGGAGCACCAACTACTAGAAAATCTCAAGAAGTGTGAGTTCACATAACAATATTTAGTTTATTTAGGGTATGTGATAGGTAGGGGAGAGATGAAGAGAGATCTTGCCAAGATGGAGGCCATCCTAAAATGGCCAGTGCCTATAAATGTTTATGAGATGAGTTTCATTAGGGAAAAACAATACCTAAGGAAGTTCATAGCCTTCATTTTAGTGGTACCAGTGCCACTCCATTCTATAATAACAAGTGGAAATAGTTTCAAGAGGGGAAATGGTTAGAAAAGGGATTTTGGAAAATTATATATTATAGATCAATGGAAAACATAAAATATTGTAGAAACACTAACACATAAAACACATAAAACAAGAGAGACACAAATATATGTGTTTCACCCAATTTGGGCTATGTCCATGGAGAAACAACAAATCCTTCCTCTTATATTATCTAGCAAAATGAAGAGATACAACCTACAACAAATCCACTTTAATTTCCCCTTCACTCTCTTACAAGCCCCTCTCTTTTTCTTTCTCTGAATAATCATCCATAGTGGAAATACAATTCCCTCATATAAACTGACAGTTGCCTTCTAGGGAAAAAACCCCTAAATTAAAATAACTTATACAGTTAGATCATTTGCCTAATGAATGACCCATATTGACTATGGAATTACAATATTTTACAAAGAAAAATTTCATCTATTTTTAGCTTCGAGGGCGATGCCCCTGAACCCCAACCAAGGGGGCTCGGGCTCCAATCATGCAACTACCCCCCCATACCCCCCAAGAAGCAATAATGGGGGGGAAGCACCTCCACACCCCCTTGTCATGGATTTGGATCCAAGCATGAATAAAACAATACCTCTGAATTAGGAAGATAAGAAAGCTCCACATCCAACAATTTTGGCATTACCAAAATTGTAGCATCCCTTTGAAATTAAACATATGCAAGTGGGTATGCTATGGGAGTAGTCTTGATTCGGGGAGGAAGGACTGTCTTCTACCATTCTGAAGTATTTCCTAGGGAAGCTCTTAACTACCCTAACTATGACAAGGAGCTTTATGCTCTAGTGCAATATGTGAAAAAGTGGAGGCACTATTTGATGGGAAAGGCGATAGTAATACATAGTAATCACTAGCCACTATAGTACCTGCAGGCCCAACGTAAGCTACAACATAATAGGAATTACAAGTAGATGGGGTTTCTAGAGTAATTTCATTTGGTGATTAAGTACATGTGTTATAGAACCATTTACCACTCTTGGTAGATTTGATACTCTGGTTATGGTCTAGGGAAACCCTTCCTTTCCAAAATTGGTCCAAAATCTAAAACCCAATGTTTTATTTCCTATACACTACTTTTCCCTGTGTTAAAAGCATTTACATGAAGGTCAACATATACCCAACCCGCGTATATGTGTTAAAATACTTAAAAGTAATAAATATCCTTAATTTTGAGTAGAGTTTACAGGTTTTACCTGTTAGTCACCTACTATAGCCCATGGCCCAACTGTTTCCCAACTGAAAAAACTAATTTGGAGAAGTATAAATAAACCTCCACGGGAAGTCCTAAGGAGGGGAAGAAATGAGATATTGATATTATAGTTGAATGATCCCTGATTGACTCTAAAGAAATCCCTATGCCTCCTACATTCCCCAAGCTTTAGGAAACTCTTGTTTCCTATTTTTAGATATCCTTCATCCCTCTTGTGATATCCTCGTGTATGTTGATGGAGGAAGATTGTTGAGGCTGGAATAGGACAGATCTGGATGACGGTTCCACTTGGAGTTGGAGGAAGACTCAGGTTGTAGTTTTCCACCTTTCTTTTAGCTTACATCAATAAAGAAATGTTGTTCTGTTCCTGATATTTATCGTGTTTATGCATTGATACATGTTGTGATTTGTTTATGAATCTTATATTAATGTGTAATCGTTCATTTTCTTATATGATATAACGTATATATCATGAATATTCTTTATGTTACTACTGTTGTCTATGATTTTCTTGGAGAATTTACAAGTTTCAAAGGCATCAGAGGAAGCAGAGGGTTTGAAACTTGCGGGATCTACCCAAACGTAGGACCTATTGTTAAGGTCACTTCTTCCCATTTCAGTAGTATAAGCATTTAGATTTATTGTCTAAGCATTTCTTGCTACTGTTTTGCCTCCGCTCTATTGGAGTTTTCAACCCTAGACCCTAGGGTGTTCCCACCTGCAACAGAATTGGTGACTCCAATGAGGAAAACATTATTGTTTTTCCTAGTATGGGTTGTTTGTTCTCAATCAGGGTTTGTTTTCGTGATTTCTTGCTTTTATAGTGTTATTTGACTTATTATCTTTACAGACATCAAGTATGATCTTCTGGATCAGGGCTTGATCTGTTTTTCTTGATTGAGTATTTTATACACTTTTTTCTTAGAGTACAGTCACGTATACACACTAGTTTCCTCAAGTAGACTTGCGTATATGCAAGTTTCAAGTGTTTGAAACACATGTGCACGCCTCAGTGTATTTACACAGTCATGTATTCATAATTTTGGATTGTTTTTTCAAAATCTTTTTGCTCAATTAGGTCTATTTCCTAGTGACTTCTATTACTTTTTTGGTCATTCATTGTCTGTAGAACTCAGCTCTCTTGCAAGTTCTCATTTTCAAATATCCTTCTCAGTGAAAAGCCTAGTTGGCCTAGGATTGCTTTTGGATCAAATTTTTGGTTTGTGTCTTGGGTTTAAGGCTTCTTTCTAAATTTCTCGGATGTTCTGGTTTTCCAAAACAAGAATTTGGTTTTGATTTCGTTTATAACCTAGATTTCAAATTGTGTTGCTTTGCTTTCCTTTTTGTTTGGCCTTGTTGCTTTTAGTACTTTTTGAGTGTCTCTTTGCAAATCCTGAGAGTTTTCTTTCTTGACATTTTGTCAGTTTGTTGAAGTATTTTACTACTGTTCAGGTTAGTTTGTGCGAGTTTATAGTCCCGCTTGTTTCAAGTTTCATTTATTAATGAGTTTTATAACTTGCAAGGTATAAGGGCTCCTTGTGCTTGTTTCTTGATATTTGGAATTTAGTAGTTCTTTTTGTGACCTCAAAAGCTTCTTTAGTTTCTTTAAAAGAAAAAAAGAAAAAGAAAAAATCATAGCTTTTTCCTTTATTTTTATTTCCAAGTCTTTGGTTCTTTGGTTTCTTTTTGTTTTGTTTTTTGAGCAATTGTGATCTTTTTGTCAATTTGTTTTGCTTGTTTTTGAGGGAAATTTGATTTTAAATTTGTGCCCTCTTCATTATCAAGTTGGCTTATTGACCTTATAAAGAAATAATGTTTCTTATGTTGTGAGTATTCATAGGAAATTTCATCATTATTTAAATTTGATTTAGGTTAGTTTGCGTCATAAAAATTCTTAGTATTTTTAGATTCTGAGTGTGGTGTGGAGTGCTTATGAAAAGAAAAGAAAAATAATTTTGCTATTATAAGTTTTTCGTAGAACCAAGTAGAAATCCCTCTTCATCAAAAGAAAATAACTCCATCCATATAGCTAAGTTTCTATTGGTTTCTTTTGCATCGAAAACATCATCAATTTCACTCTTGCTATACCCTTGACTTAAAGAACAACCCTCTAAAATTAAGTGATCTAATAAAAAGAACTAGAAATTTTCTATTTTTTCATTAATGAACACCAACAAGTTTAAGTTCTCTAGGGCCTTGGAATAGATGAGTGGAGAGTTAACTATCCAAGGCCGCTCAAATTATCAAACATAGAAGTTGAATAATGAGCGAAATCTAATATTGTTAGAAAGACCGGGAAAGCTCTGTGATTGGGAGTTAAAAATGAGGGAGAGTGAAGACAAGGAAGAGAGATACCCCCTATCCTACTTGTTGGATCCCGCCTCACGATTGTTTCACATGGTGTTTGATAAGAATTGGTTCCCATATTTTCCTTTCCTAGGGATCACATAGGTGGCTGCAGAGGGGAATCTCGTGGCACCTGAGGTAGATGTTGCATCACATTCATCAGTACTTCTGGATGGTACCCTTGTGAAGCTTGGGCACTTTCACCAACAAAGGCTATTGTCTGGAGCTCAATGTAATTGTTTCTGTTACCTTCACTAGTAGGCGCGGGCCGTGGTTACCCTAGACCATTTTCGGAAGGTCCTTGTTTATACTCTTTCTTGTATTTTGGTGTCGGTCCTCATCACCCGAAGTTGAAATAATTGAAAATAGCTTGATTGATTGAATCTTTAGGGATTTTTAGAGAATTTTCTTTGCTCCTAGTTGGCCTATCTTTACAAATTTTTTGAGTCTTTAATTATATTTCTTAAAAATAATTAAAAGTGGTTGATCGACCAGTTTATCGGTCTAGGAGGCTTCGTGAGATTTCACCTACGACTCATGAGCCTTCTTCTCGAAGGTGTAGGAGCAATTTTGCCAGTGATTTTTCAATCAGTGGCAGTAGAGACATCGGAGATTGATCCTCCGGTTGGAGTTATTGATTTACAAGATATACCTCGTACAAGTACAGAGTTGGAGAGGAACAATCTAGTTCTTTCAAGAGTCCTCTTCCAGTCGGAAGACATTATTGAGGTCAAAGAGCTTCAAGAATCTCTTTTGGATCCCAATTTTCCTCTTCCAATCACCCGAACGTTTTATTATATGTCGGAACTCCAACCAACAGGCCTTCAAGCCAAGGTTTCTTTCAATATTTTCCTTCGATGACGACTGCTGGAAGCATGATGTCCACCATGAGTGCTACTAGTATGTGAACTACTATATCCATACAAGGAGGAGGAATGATTTCCATACCTTCGATTACTCCTAGCATTACTATATTTGGCTCTTTTTCCATTCCATCTTCGGGTGGGGGTACTCAAGATTTTGCCTCTGGCATTGGTTTTTTCCCTTTTGGAATGCCAAACAACATTATTCCTTCAGTTTCGTTAAGTATTCCATCAGTTGCCTTCACATCCATGACTTCCATGGCAAGTGGGTCAGCTTATTTTTTAGAGTTTTCATTTTGGGAGTGGTCATATACCACATTCCATCCCATCTTTAGGATCAGTACCTTTTCCCTCTACAGGTCAAAGTTATAATCCTTTTCAAGGTTGGACAAACCCTGCGGTTAGTGGAGTTAGAGCTCAAGATCATTCTTACCATAGTCAATAGAGGAATATGCCATATTCTTCTTTCAGTTCATTCGAGAACATTTCTTCCTATGCTCATGCATGGAACCCTACTAAGGGCTCTCTGGTCCTTTTAAGACCTCTCTAGGGGGAAATTTCACTAGCTACGGAAATTTTTCAGTAGGAGTTAGTCAAACTTCATTTTTTTTTGGACCACAAGGAACCCCTTATGGTTCAGTTGGCTCTACAAATTACTTCAAGAAACTTGGTGCCTTCATAAATCCTGGGCATTCTTTTCAGAACGTTGGGAATTCCTTCCACATTGGGTGGAGTCCTTAGGGTCCTCTGCGACTACATTTCTTGGCAATGTTAAACTTTCTAGATATTTCTAAATTGACTAATGATCTGATTAGATATAACCTAGTTTGGCCTCCGGTACCAAAATTCCCTCAGACATACCTAAATTTGAAGGAAGAGTGGTGAAGATCCAGGTGACCATGTAACCACTTTTCACTTATGGTGTTCGTCAAACTCCCTGATAGATGATTCAATCAGGTTAATATTATTCCAGCATACCCTAACTGGAAATGTGACTAAGTGGTACATTGAACTTTCAGGATACACCTTCACTTCTTTTGGCAATTTGGCTACAATATTTTTAAAGCATTTTCAATTTCTTGTCTGCTATGATGTTGGAACTAAGCTATTGGCTAATTTTCACAAGGATCAGACAACCAAAATTTTGGATCACATCTAGGAATGGAGGAGGAGGAAGAGGCTCATTAAAGCCAATATTCCACAAGAATTCCTTCTTGAATGATTTCTTAAATCTTTACAACCCGAGATCTCTAAGGATGTGTCACTCTCTGGTGTGTTCACTGAAGAATAAGCTATTTTTAGGGCCCAACAGTTAGAACTTATATATTCTCAATCTTGGGTTCTTCAAAAAATTCTTCCTGATGCTCCTAGGTCCAAGCTTGATATAGCCAAGCCAGAGCGAGGTCTTCATGCCAACAGGCTAGTTTGATTGATCGATGCTAACACAACTAACCTACTCAATCAATTGCAAAAATTGTCTTTACAAACTGCTTCTTCTATGTGTGCATCACCATCAATGCCTATGCCTTCTCAACCTATGTCTATAAATGTCGTCCAAATTTCTAATCCCAAAGGAAACCAACAATCCGATGGGAAGAAGAAAGGACAAGGTAAGAAAAGAACCAGGATGGAAAGAGAAACACAAACAAACTTGGCAATGACGTTGGAGGGGGTAGGAAAGAGTCTAAGAAAAAGGTTAAATTTCCATGCAAGTTGTGAAATGGAGATAATTTGACTCATCTTTTCCCTAAGATCCAATATGCTCATCTCTTATTAGTTCAATAGGGGTCTTCTAGCTCTCAGGTTGTCCTCACTAACCCTTTCCCTAAGGGCAACAATTACATGCTGGCAAAAACTCTAGTACTGGTACCCCCCAGGGGGAAACCAGGCAGGGGATAATACATAAAATGTCTACATGATGTGTTATAACACCATTTACCACTCTTGGTAGATTTGATGCTTTGGTTATGGCCTAGGGAAACCCTTCCTTCCTAGACTTGGTCCAAAATCTAAAAACAATGTTTTATTTCCTATATACTACTTTACCCTGGTTAAAAGCATGTACAAGCACGTCGGCATATACCCAGCCCGTGTATGTGTTAAAACACTTTAAAATAATAAATCTCCTTAATTTTGGGTGGAGTTTATGGGTTTTACCTATTACTCACCTACTATAGCACATGGCCCAACTGTTTCCCAATTGAAAAAAATAATTTAGAGAAGTATAAATAAACCTCCATGGGAAGGCCTAAGGAGGGGAAGAGATGAGATATTGATATTATAGTTGATTGATCCTTGATCGAGTTTGAAGAAATTCATGTGCCTCATACACTTCCCAAGATTTTTGAAACTCTTGTTTCCTCTTTTGAGATATCCTTCATCCCTCTTGTGATATCCTTGTGTATGTTGATGGAGGAATATTGCTAAGGTCGGGACAGGATAGATCTGGAGGACGATTCCACTTGGAGTTGGAGGAAGACTCAGGTTGTATTTTTCCACATTTCTTGTAGCTTATATCAATAAATAAATGTTATTATGTTCCTGATATTTATCATGTTTATGCATTGATACATTTTGTGATTTGTTTAGAAATCTTATATTAATCTGTAATCGTTCATTTGCTTATATGATCTAACGTATATATCATGAATATGCTTTATGTTACTGCTGTTGTATATGCTTCACTTGGATAATTTATAGGTTTCAAAGGCATCAGAGGAAGCAGAGGGTTTGAACCCTGCGAGATCTACCCAAACGTAGGACCTACGGGTAAGGTCACTTCTTCCCAGTTCAATAGTATAAGCATTTAGATTGTTTGTCTGAGCATTTCTTGTTGCTATTTTCCCTTTGCTCTGTTGGGGTTTTCAACCCAAGATCGTAGGGTGTTCCCACCCATAATAGAATTGGTGACTCCAATGAGGAAAACGTTCTTCTTTTTCCTAGTTTGGGTTGTTTGTTCTCAATCAGGGTTTGTTTTCTTGATTGCTTCCTTTTATAGTGTTATTTGACTTATTATCTTTGCAGGCATCAAGTATGATCTTCTGGATCAGGCCTTGAATTTTTTTTTTCTTGATTGAGTCTTTTATACACTTTTTTCTTGGAGTACGGTCACGTATACACACTAGTTTCCTCAAGTAGACTCACGTATATGCGAGTTTCCTGTGTTTGAAACACGTGTGCATGCCTTAATGTCTTTACATAGTCGTGTATACATAATTTTGGATTGTTTTTTCAAAATATTTTTGTTTAGTTAGGTTTGTTGCCTGGTGACTTCTGCTATTTTTTGGTCATCCACTGTTTGTAGAACTCAGTTCTCTTGCAAGTTCTCATTTTCAAATCTCCTTCTCAGTGAAAAGCCTAGTTGGCTTAGGATTGGTTTTGGAGCAAGTTTGTGGTTTGTGTCTTGGGTTCAAGGCTTCTTTCTGAAGTTTTTGGATGTTTTGGTTTTCCAGAACAAGAAATTGGTTTTGATTTTGTTTATAACCCGGATTTCAAATTGTGTTTCTTTGCTTTCCTTTTTGTTTGGCCTTGTTGCTTTTCATACTTTTTTAGTGTCCATTTGGAAATCTTGAGAGCTTTTATTTCTTGACATTTTGTTTGTTTGTTGAAGTCTTTTACTACTATTCGAGTCAGTTTGTGTGAGTTCGTAGTCTTTCCCGTTTCAAGTTTCATTTGTTAATGAGTTTTATAACTTGCAAGGTATAAGCACTCCTTGTGCTTGTTTCTTGATCTTTGAAATTTAGTAGTGTGTTTTGTGAGCTCGAAAGTTTCTTTAGTTTCTTTAAAGGAAAAAAAACAAAAACATAGCTTTTGCCTTTCTTTTTCTTTCCAAGCCTTTGGTTCTTTGGTTTCTTTTGGTTTTCGTTTTGAGCAATTGTGATCTTTTTGTCAATTTGTTTTTCTTGGTTTTGAGGGAAATTTGTTTTTAAATTTTGTGCCCTCTTCATTGTCAAGTTGGCTTATTGACCTTATAAAGAAACATTTTCGCTTAAGTTGTGAATATCCATAGGATCTTACATCATCATTTAAATGTGAATTAGGTTAGTTTGCATCATAAGCATTCTTAGTCTTTTTAGATTTTGAGTGTGTGTGGAGTGTTTATGAAAATAAAAGAAAAAGAATTTTGCTTATATAAGTTTTTCGTAGAACCAAGTAGAAATCCCTCTTCATCGAAATAAAATAACTGCATGCATATAGTTAAGTTTCTAATGGTTTCTTTTGCATCGAAAACATCATCAGTTTCACTCTCGCTATACCCTTGACTTAGAGAACAACCCTCTAAATTCAAGCGATATAATAAAAGGAACTAGAACTTTTCTATTTTTTCATTAACGAACACCAACAAGTTTATGTTCTTTAGGGCCTTGGAATATGTGAGTGGAGAGTTAACCCTCCAAGGCTGCTCAAATTATCAAACATAGAATTTGAATAATGAGCAAAATCCAATATCATTAGAAAGACCGGGAAAGCTTTGTGACTGGGAGTTAAGCATGAGGGAGAGTGAAGATAAGGAAGAGAGATATCCCCTCTCCTACTTGTTGGATCTTGCCTCACGACTGTTTTGCGCAGATTTTGATATGAATTGGTTCCCATAGTTGCCTTTCCTAGGGATCACATAGGTGGCTACGAAGGGGAATCCCATGGAACCTGAGATAGACGTTGCATCACATTCATCAATACATCTGGTGGGTACCCTTGCGAAGCTTGGCCGCTTGCACCAGCAAAGGCTATTGTCTAGAGGTTAGCGTAACTGTTTCTGTTACCTTCGCTAGTATGCATGGGCTGTGATTACCCATACTATTTTCGGAAGGTCCTTGTTTGTTCACTTTCTTGTATTTTGGTGTCCAGCCCTCATCACCCAGAGCAGAAGTACTTGAAAGTAGTTTGATTGACTGCATCTTTAGGGATTTTTAGAGAGTGCTCTTTGCTCCTAGTTGGTCTAGCTTTAAATTTTTTTTGAGTCTTTAATTATATTTCTTAAAAATAATTAAAAGTGGCTAATCGACCAGTTCATTGTTTTAGGAGGCTTTGTGGGCTTTAACCTACGAGTCATGAGCCTTCTTCTCAAAGGAATAGGAGAAATTCTGCCAGTTATTTTCAATCAGTGGTAGCAGACACATCGGAGATTGATCCTCCAGTTGGAGTTATTGATTTACAAGATAAACTTGGTACAAGTACAAAGTTGGAGAGGAACACTCTAGTTCTTTAAAGAGTCCTCTTCCAGTCGGAAGACGTTATTGAGGTCAAAGAGCTTCAAGAGTCTCTTTTGGCTCCCAATTCTCCTCTTCCTCCCAATCACCCAAAAAGTAATTACACATTTCTGTTACCCTTTAGGGTATTAGAAAAGAGGTACCCCCCCCAAAAGGAACAAGGGACCAACCATCCTGGTTGGGCTAGGAGTCAAGTCAGTACCCTTAGGTCCACATACCGTAATGGGGTTGTGGCACCCTATAGCAATGAGGCAAGGTTGACCTGATGTACCTAACCAACCATGGGACAACCCAACCAAGGATGGTCCCAGACCATCCTTGGTTGGGTTGTCCCATGGCTGGTTGGGGATGTCGGGTTAGCCATGCCTCATTGCTATAGGGTGCCACAACCCCATTATGGTATGTGGACCTAAGGGGAATGACTTGACTCCCAGCCCAACTAGGATGGTTGGTCCCTTGTTCCTTTTTTGGGGGATTACCTTCTTTCTAAACCCTAAAGGGTAGCAAAAATGTGTAAGTACTCTTGTCCAATAGGCCTTCTAACCTAGGTTTCTTTCAATCTTTTCCTTTGATGACCACTACTGGAAGCACGACATCCACCATAAGTGCTACTAGTATGTGAACTCCTATATTTATACAAGGAGGATGAATGATTTCCATACCTTTCGTTACTCCTAGCATTGCTATATTTGGCTCTTTTTCCATTCCATCTTCGAGTGGGGGTACTCAAGCTTTTGCCTTTGGCATTGTTTTTTTTCCCTTTTGGAATGCCAACCAGCACTATTCCTTTGGTTCCATTAAGTATTCCATTAGTTTCCTCCCCATCCATGACTTCCATGGAAAGTGGGTCATCTTATTTTCAGGGTTTTCCTTTTGGGAGTGGTCATATACCACATTCCAACCCATCTTTAGGATCGATACCTTTTCCCTCTATGGGTCAAAGTTATAATCCTTTTCAAGGTTGGACAAACCCTTCAGTGAGTGGACTTGAAGCTAGGAATTAATCTTACATCAGCCAACAGGGGAATATTCTTCTTTTATTTCATTCCAAAACTTTTCTCCCTAAACTCATGCATGGAACCCTTACCAAGGGCTTTCTGCTCCTTTTAAAACCTCTCTAGGGGGAAATTTCATTGGCTACGGAATTATTTTGGCAGGAGTTGGTCAAACTCTAGTTTTTTCAGGCCCACAAGGAACTCCTTATGGTTCAGGTGGCTCTACAAATTATTTCAGGCAACCTGGTGCCTTCAAAAATCTAGGGCATTGTTTTTAGAATGTTGGGAATTATGCCCACACCGGGTGGAATCCTTAGGGTCCTCCATGACTACCTTTTTTGGCAATGCTAAAATTTACAGATATTTCTAAATTGACTAATGACCCGATTAGATATAACCTAGTTTTGCCTCTGGTTCTGACCAAAATTCTCTCAAACATACCTAAATTTGAAGGGAAGACTCGTGAAGATCAGGTGACCATGTAACCACTTTTCACTTATGGTGTTCGTCAAACTCCCTGATAAATGATTCAATCAGGTTGATATTATTCCAATGTACCCTAACTAGAAATGCAGCTAGGTGGTACATTGAACTTCTGGGGCATACCTTTGCTTCTTTTGGCGATTTGGCTACAATATTTTTGAAGCATTTTCAGTTGTCTGTCCGCTATGATGTTGGAACTGAGCTATTGGCTAATTTTCACCAGGATTAGGAAACCCACATTTTGGATCACATCTAGGAATGGAGGAGGAGGAAGAGGCTCACTAAAGCCAATATTCCATAAGAATTCCTTCTTGAATGGTTTCTTAAATATTTACAACCCAATATCTCTAAGGTTGTGTCGCTCTCCGATGTGTTCACAGAAGAACAGGCTATTTTTAGGGCCCAATAGTTAGAACTTTATATTCTCAATCTTGGGTTTTTAAAAAAATTCTTCCTGATGCTCCTAGGTCAAAGGTTGATATATCCAAGCCGAAGCCAGGTCCTCATGCCATAGGCTAGTTGGATCGATCAATGCTAACACGGATAACCTGCTAAATCAATTTGAGTAGTTTTCTTTACAAACTACTTCTTCCATGTAGACATCACCATCAATGCCTATGCCTTATCAACCTACATCTATAAATGTTGTCCAAACTTCTAACCCTAAAGGAAACCAACAATTCGATGGGAAGAAGAAAGGATGAGGTAAGAAAAAGAACCAACATGGGAAGCGAAACGCAAACAAACCCCACAATGATGTTGGAGGGGGTAGGAAAGAGTCTAAGAAGAAAGTAAAGTTTCCATGCAAGTTGTGCAATGGAGATCATTTGACTCATCTTTGCCCTAATATCCAATATGCTCAACGATTATTAGTTCAACAGTGGTCTTCTAGTTCCTAGGTTATCCTCACTAACCCTTTTCCCCAAGGGAAATAGTTACTTGCTGGTGCAAACTGTAGTACTGGTACCCCCACAGTGGCAGCCGGTAAGGGGAAAATACATCAAATCTCTACATGATGTGTTATAGCACCATTTACCACTCTTGATAGATTTGATGCTCTGGTTATGGCCTAGGGCAACCCTTCCTTTCCAAACTTAGTCCAAAATCTAAAAAATAGTGCTTTATTTCCTATACGCTACTTTACCTTGTGTTAAAAGCATGTACACACGCGTCAACATATACCTAACCCGCGTATATGTGTTAAAATGCTTAAAAATAATAAATATCCTTAATTTTGGGCGGTGTTTACGGGTTTTACCTGTTACTCACATATTGTAGCTCGTGGCCCAATTATTTCCCAACTGAAAAAAACTAATTTGGAGAAGTATAAATAAACCTCCATGGGAAGGCCTAAGGAGGGGAAGATATGAGATATTGTTCCTCCTGGACTCCCCAAGCTTCAGGAAACTCTTGTTTCCTCTTTTGAGATATCCTTCATCCTTCTTGTGATATCCTTGTGTATGTTGATGGAGGAATATTGCCAAGGTTGAGACAAGACGAATCGAGAGGACGGTTCCGCTTGGAGTTGGAGAAAGACTTAGGTTGTAGTTTTTCACCTTTCTTGTATCTTACATCAATAAAGCAATGTTGTTATGTTCCTGATATTTATCATGTTTATGCATTGATACATGTTATGATTTGTTTATAAATCTTATATTAATGCATAATCTTTCATTTTCTTATATGATCTAATGTATATATCATGAATATGCTTTATGTTACTGCTGTTGTGTATGCTTTGCTTGGATAATTTACAAGTTTCAAATGCATCAGAGGAAGCAGTGGGTTTGAACCCTATGGGATCTACCCAAACATAAGACCTACAGGTAAGGTGACCTCTTCCCAGTTCAGTAGTATAAGCATTTAGATTGTTTGTTTGAGAATTTCGTACTTTTGTTTGCCCTCCTCTCTGTTGGGGTTTTCAACCCAAGACCCTAGGGTGTTCCCACCCCTAACAAAATTGGCGACTCCAATGAGGAAAACATTCATTATTCTCAATTAGGGTTTGTTTTATTGATTGCTTACTTTTACAATTTTATTTGACTTATTATATTCCTAGGGATCAAGTCTGATCTTCTGGATCAGGCCTTGATTTTTTTCTTGATTGATTCTTTTATACACTTTTTTCTTGGAGTACAGTCACGTATACATGCTATTTTCCTCAAGTAGACTCGCGTATATGCAAGTTTAATATGTTTGAAACGTGTGTGCATGCCTCAGTGTCTTTAAACAGTCAAATATACATAATTTTGGATTGTTTTTTCAAAATATTTTTGCTCAGTTAGGTCTGTTTCTTGGTGACTTCTGCTATTTTCTGGTCATCCATTTTCTGTAGAACTCAGTTCTCTTGCAAGTTCTCATTTTCAAATCTCCTTCTTAGTGAAAAGCCTAGTTGGCCTAGGATTGCTTTTGGAGCAAATTTTGGTTTGTGTCTTGGGTTCAAGGCTTCTTTCTGAAGTTCTTGGATGTTTTGGTTTTGAAGAACAAGAAATTGGTTTTGATTTTGTTTATAACCCAAATTTCAAATTGTGTTGTTTTTCTTTCCTTTTTGTTTGGCCTTGTTGCTTTTCATACATTTTGTGTGTCTCTTTGGCAATCTTGAGAGTTTTTCTTTCTTGACATTTTGTCGGTTTGTTGAAGCCTTTTACTATTGTTCGGGTCAATTTGTGCGAGTTTGCAGTCCTGCTTGTTTCAAGTTTCATTTGTTAATGAATTTTATAACTTGCAAGGTATAAGGGCTCCTTGTGCTTGTTCCTTGTTCTTTGGAATTTAGTAGTTCTTTTTGTGACCTCAAAAGTTTCTTTAGTTTCCTTAAAAGAAGAAAGACAAAATATAGCTTTGCCTTTCTTTTTGTTTCTAATTCTTTGATTCTTTGGTTTCTTTTGGTTTTGTTTTTTGAGCAATTATGATCTTTTTGTCAATTTGTTTTGCTTGGTTTTGAGGGAAATTTGTTTTTAAATTTTGTGCCCTCTTCATTGCCAAGTTGGCTCATTGACCTTATAAAGAAACATTTTCGCTTATGTTGTGAGTATTCATAGGATCTTGCATCATCATTTAAATTTTCATTAGGTTAATTTGCATCATAAGAATTCTTAGTCTTTTTAGATTTTGAGTGTGTGTGGAGTGTTTATGAAAAGAAAAGAAAAAGAATTTTTCTTATATAAGTTTTTTGTAGAACCAAGTAGAAATCCCTCTTCATTGAAAGAAAATAACTGCATGCATATATTTAAGTTTCTATTGGTTTCTTTTGCATCAAAAACATCATCAGTTTCACTCTCGCTATACCCTTGACTTAAAGAACAACCCTCTAAAATCAAGTGATCTAATAAAAAAAACTAGAACTTTTCTATTTTGTCATTAACAAACACCAACAAGTTTAAGTTCTTTATGGCCTTGGAATAGGTGAGTGGAGAGTTAACTCTCCAAGGCCACTAAAATTATCAAACATAGTTGAATAATGAGTGAAATCCAATATCATTAGAAAGACAAGGAAAGCTCTGTGACTAGGAGTTAAGCATGAGGGAGAGTGAAGAAAAGGAAGAGAGATACCCCCTCTCCTATTTGTTGGATCTCACCTCACGACTGTTCCACCCGAATTTTGATACGAATTGGTTTCCATAGTTTCCTTTCCTAGGGATCACATAGGTGGCCGCAAAGGGGAATCATGTGGCACCTGAGGTAGACGTTGCATCACATTCACGAAGCTGGGTGCTTGCACCGGGAAAGGCTATTGTATAGAGGTCAGCATAACTATTTCTGTTAGCTTCTCTAGTATGTGTGGGCCATGATTACCCTAGACTATTTTCGGAAGGTCCTTGTTTATTTTCTTTCTTGTATTTTGGTGTCCAATCCTCATCACCTGGAGCGGAAATAATTGAAAGTAGTTTGATTGACTACATCTTTAGGGATTTTAGATATTTCTGTTTGCTCCTAGTTGGCCTAGATTTACAATTTTTTTGAGTCTAATTAGATTTCTTAAAAATAATTAAAAGTGGCTGATCGACCTATTCATCAGTTTAGGAGGCTTCGTGGGCTTTCACCTACGAGTCACGAGCCTTCTTCTTGAAGCCGTAGGAGCAATTATGCTAGTGATTTTCAATTAGTGGTAGCAAACACATCGGAAATTGATCCTCCGGTTGGAGTTATTGATTTACAATATAGACCTGGTACAAGTACATAGTTGGATAGGAATAGTCCAAGTCTTTCAAAAGTCCTCTTCCAATTGGAAGATGTTATTGAGGTCAGAGAGCTAGAAGAGTCTCCTTTGGATCCCAATTATCCTCTTCCTCCCAATCACCCTAGACATTTTAGTATACGTCGAGACTCTGACCAACAGGCCTTCAAGCCCAGGTTCCTTCAATCTTTTCCTTTGATGATGACTGCTGGAAGCATGACGCCCACCATGAGTGCTACTAGTATGTGAAATCCTGTATCTATACAAGGATGAATAATGATATCCATACCTTCTGTTACTCCTAGAATTGCTATATTTGGCTCTTTTTCCATTCCATATTTGAGTGGGGTACTCAAGATTTTTCCTTTGCCGTTGGTTTTTTCCCTTTTTGAATGTCGACCAACACTATTCCTTTGGTTTTGTTAAGTATTACATCAGTTGCCTCCACATCCATGACTTCCATGGCAAGTGGTTCAACTTCTTTTCAGGGATTTCCTTTTAGGAGTGGTCATATAACACATTCTAGCCGATCTTTAGGATCGGTACTTTTTCCCTCTATAGGTCAAAATTATAATCCTTTTCAAGGTTGGACAAACCCTTCGGTTAGTGGAGTTGGAGTTGGGAATCAATATTAATATAGCCAATAGGGGAATATGTCGTATTCTTCTTTAAGTTCATTCCAGAACTTTTCTTCCTACGCTCATGCATGGAACCCTTACCAAGGGCTCTCTGCTCCTTTTAACACCTCTCTAGGGGGAAATTTCACTTGCTACGGAATTTTTTCGGCAGGATTTGGTCAAACTCCAATTTTTCTAGACCACAAGGAACTCCTTATGGTTCAGGTGGCTCTACGAATTACTTCAAGAAACTTCGTGCCTTCACAAATCCAGGGCATTCTTTTTAGAACGTTGGGAATTCCACCCACACTAGGTGGAATCCTTAGGGTCCTCTACGACTACCTTTTTTGGAAATTTTAAACTTTTCAAATCTTTCTAAATTGACTAATGATCCAATTAGATATAACTTGGTTTGGCCTCCGGTTTTGACCAAACTTCCCCTAGACATATGTTAGTCCCCTAATTTTCATCCATTTTGACCATTTTTCCCTTCCCAAATCATAACCAATTACCCCTGTTTTACTTATCGTATGCGCCCTCATCTTGCACTAGTGCAAGAATAATGACACTTTTTGCATTAACTTCATATGTTAAATTTTTTACTTTAACTTATAATTTATTAACTATTTAGAATTACTTTTGTAACTTATCGTTACCTCGTACGTTATTTAATAGTTAAATACTCACCTTGTCTGTTGATTTTAAGTGCAGATCAGATCTCATACCAATGCCAGTGCCACGAATATTGGTAGAAAATCTGGATCTCTTAGATTGCTGCCCAATTTTGCATCACCTTAGCCACGAACAGTAGAACATATCCAAAGGAAGCCGAGTCCCAGTTATAACAGCAAGTCAATTTGGAGTAGCTGAGATCGGACTTAGGTGGAACGAATAGCTGGAGATAGACATGGATTGTTCTATTAAAATGTTTAATTATGAAGGCCAAGAACTTATTTTGTAATCAGTTATTTGATCTGGTGTAAAACAAGCTTATTTTGTAAATAATTATGTATCTTGTTGTAATGAAAGCTTATTCTGCAATCGGCTATAACGATGCTTTTGGCCTTTGGCCAAGGATCTATATAAGAAGAAATGTAAATAGGATGAGAAGGAGATGGTTGATAGAATTGTATAGAATAGAGAGTAGAACCATGAAGGCAGTAACAGGCATGTCTTTTGTTATTGCCCAAATCTGGGCTGGATATGTAATCATGCATGTACGTTCTTTGATGATTTAATAAGAAGATCTCTGCCTTACACTTCATGAATTTTATTCTTTATTCTTAACAGTTGATGAATCAATTTAGTATTGAGTAGTATTTCCATTTGAAAGGGAAACACGCTGGTTGGCTAGGGCGGAGCCGACCCAGCACATTCTCCCTATTTTCTGTTCTTGTAATTTATGTTTTAAACTGCCAAGTGTGATTTAATTTACAGCATCTGAATTTCTGTTTGAGTGAAAACAGATCTGTAGCATGAAGTAGTTAAATTTCCTTTCCTGTGTTTGATTTTGAGTTGGTTTTTCCTGCCTAGTTCAAGTAGGAGAAATTACCTGCACTAGTGCACATTGGTGTGCTATTCACTTTTTGCATAATTGGTTTGTTTCTCCCCGCCTGGTTTGAGCAGGATAAATTACCTGTACCGAAGCATGTTGGTGTGCTATTCACTTTCTAAATGTTTGGGTTAGCCTACACCTGGTCCGAGCAAAAGAACTGTTCCTGCACCAGTGCTAGATAGTGTGATGCAGTAAGCCTCTTTAGTTTACTTCTAACAACTTTCTTGCTTTCGTTAACATTTCACAACAGGATAAATTGAAAAAAGATTGTTTCTTCACTTATGCATATATTCATATTTTTGATATGCAATCTGGTTTCATAACACTTACAGTAATTAAGCATTGATTTCAAGAATTAAAAGTTAAAGTGTAAGAATCTATGATCTGCTACAAGAACCAGTTTCTTATTACTAGATCTTAGTGCTTTGGACTTGAGAAAGTTCAAGCCCGTGCACGAAAAAAAATCGCTTTTAGTACAAACATCATTTTACACCTTATGCATAAATCATTGTTCCTGCACTAGTGCAAGCAGACTACACTAGTGTAAGATCGATTCTTGTGAGAAGGAAATGTTTACATAAGTAGGTTTGAAGGGCCCATTTGTTGAGACCGCTAAAGTGTCTCTGCTAAAGAAAAAACACACTCAGTAGTTAATCAATAGTCAGCTAGAGTGATTGCTCCTTTATTTCTAAATCTCTTTTGCAAATGCATTCTTTCTTGTTCCAGCACTAGATTACTTTGATGATTCAGTTATCTTTTACTCTTTTGATTCTACAAGCTTTTCTTTAATGTAGGAATTTCTATAAAGAAAATTCATACCATCTCTAGCATTGCTTGTGCTCCGTCTCTAAGTTTACGAATCCCCTGGGTTGAAAATTAAGTGTTGAGGAGTTTGCTTAAGTGCAATTCTTGCATCCAACATTTTGGTGCCGTTGTTAGGGAGGCGATTTGATTTGGTAAGAATTTTCTGTTGATTCAATAGGGGTAAGTTTGCCTTTATCTTTTTGTATATTTTTATGCAAGTGTGATGAGATTTATTTCAGCCAATAACTTTTAAAATCAATTATCTTCAGATCCTAATCTTTAACGTTATATCATTTTTGGGGTGTTGTAAGAACCCCATTACTAATATGTGTGTGGAGACAGGGACTATTAATCAACGAGATAGACTTAAAGATGATAACAAGTATGAAGGTTCTCTCTCAAGCCCTAGTAGCTACTAGGATCTTGATCTCTACCTCTCAGGAAGAAAACTTCTTGACAATAGTCAAGGACTTGTCCATTTCTCCACCATCACAAGACGATCTAGAAGTCTCTTTTGAGGAGATGAATGAATCATGCACTATAATCAATGAAGGATATCCATTATAACCTGAGAATGAAAAGTTCTTGACATGTCTATCAGCAGATCTAGAATGTAATCAAGAGACTACTCACCCTACAGAGAACAATCAACATGACATGGAAGAAGAGGATGAGTAGCATGGGCAAAATCAAGAAATGCACCAAGAATACCATGATCATATTGAACATTGGTTCCAAACAATGACTCGAGGGAGTATTTTTCTCTTTTAAAACTCTTGTTGTCATATCAAGTACATTGGTTGGTTCTTCATGCTCATGTACACTTTCAAGTTTGTATGATAAATTTGAGCATGAATATATATTTTCACCTGATCTGCACATGGCTTCATTGTAAGTACTCCTATTCATAAAACGAAGTCTTCTGCCTCTTAGGTAAAGTAGGGTAAGTGAATAAAATGCTAGAAGGGTTTTTGATTTTTAAAGTGTAGTCACTAAAACTACTTTTGATCCACATTGGTTGTTAACACACACATTTTGGTGACACATCTTGTTAAGTATGATTCACTCTAATACCTCATGATTTTTCAAAGTAACCATGACTAATCACTCTAAGAAGCTATCATCTTATATATATATAATTTCAGTTTCCCTTAGAAGGTACTATTGGAAACCCCCTATGGAGGACCACTCTTGTTAACATCATAATAAGCTATTCATGAGAACACTATAATTCTTAATTCAAGGAGTCTTTTAGTCATTATCTAGGATATCTTTAATAAGTCTTTGGGGTAGACAAAGTAGTTAGTAATGATTAGTCATTAAAAAACTTTCACGCCATCCATACTCTTAAGGAGTAGATCTGTCTGCCCACTTATTAAGTAACCTTTTAGGTTAATCATAATCGGAGTATATAAAAGATTTACGGGAGGATAGGAGGTCTCGTAATGAGCCGACCTACGATGATCATGAGACCTAGCATATGGTCACCAAGCCAGAGTAATGGCTTTCAATCGAAAAGTTGGAAGACAGGAGGTCTCGTCATGAGCCGACCTATTCATTCATGTTACTTCTTTTGAGTGGCACTGCCATTAGTTGATTACCAAGCCAAGATAGTGGCCTTCATCTAAAATTAAAATAAGATAACTCTAAATCCATGCCTAGTAAGTGGGACACAAACATTTCAATGGGTCAAAAGACACCCCTGTCAAGGTTATGGACACCTGTGGGTAGCAGGGCTATGTCTGTGGTATAAAAGTTAATTGCATACTATGATTTGCTTGGCTATATTTCTCTTCCCCTAAACTTATCATTTTTCTTGGACAATGGTTTTAAAGACGATTTGAACATGACGCTTTGAATTATATCTTTCAAAAATCAAGAATCTTTAAGGATGTGGTACCCTTAGTAAAGGTTATTCTTTGTGCTATATTAAGAGGAAATTTAGTTTGAATTCAGATGACAACGGAATTTAGAGTGTTCAATAAACAGGTTGCTAATTGGTATCATAACTCATTTTGACTTTCATGGTATTTAGAGTGATGAATTACTCAATGATGACTGCTCACAAGATGTTGGTTGGCAACAATGTGTATTGATGGTGGTTGCCTCTAAATATGCGCTACATAATCTAGGTACAAGATTGCTATAGTAGGTGCATGAATTTGTGGTAGTTATTTTGAGATTGCACCTTTTCAACAAAATTTGATTTTCATTATAAGACTTTGGGAAGAAACAAAACAAGGAATTCATTTGGGACAAGGTAACAGGTATGTACCATACTCTTTTGTCTATAATTTCTACTTTTTGTACCTAATATCATTGCATTCTTACAATTGATATTTTCATTAGAACTATAACGTGGTTAGTAGGCAGACCTTCCATAAAATTTATGCCTTTCTTCATATTCCACTTTCGTAATACTCCCTCAGTTTTCTTCTTTGATCCCAGAATATTGATCTTCCCACGTTATTCTAAATTTACCCTATCCAATTCGAAGAAATCCCACTTTAACCCTGATCTTTTTTTCCCTATCCCACTTCTATTTATTCCTTCCTTTGGTACTTTCCTAGAATCCCTGTAACAGAATTCCTTCCCATTCTAAAAATTTCCCTTTCCCACTCCTTTATTCCCTCATGAGTTTATTGTAGGATCTTTCATACGAAGAGCAAAAGGATGTGCTCTGAAACATCAGAAAGGGCGAAGCAAACTTAAGAACAAAGTTGAGGAAATCATGTGAAATCCAACCTAAATTTTAATTCTCTGTCTTAATATTATACTTGCACTAGTGAAAACATGTTGTCCTATGTGATAAGATGAGCAGAAAAGTACTAGCAGAATGATATGATTAAAGCAGTATAGAGATCAATATGAGCATGCCCTTCGTCGGCAACATAGTACAAGTTATCATATGACATAAGAAAGTGGTCATTATGGAAAGTTATATGACTTCTTTTCATATCATTAATGAGTATTTATGCTTTTATATTACCTAGGAGGAAATTAGTTAAAAGTATGAAGTTTTTAAGTAGAAATCATGACTTTTTTAATAAATGCTAAGTCCTTTTTTTGTAATTATAAAGGATGTAAGAATTGTGTTGATCATTGCTTACATATAATCTACCCCACTCTGCCATGATTTGAAATGTCTTTCTCTCATAATTCCCCCGCTCCTCCATTTATCCTAAACGTCCCTTCACTGTTATTATTATTGCACTTAATCGTTAAACCGCCGCCGCGCGTACTAATTAGGCTTGGCAAGAAATGATGAGTATCTATAGTAAATAAATCGGAAATATGGTGGATGAATGGTTAGATTTTATTTATGAAGGCTGATTCCACGGTATTGCATGCAAAATCTCAGAGCTCAACTATTCACAGTCGATAGCAGCAATGCCGCCTGTCCGAAATGAATCCCTGTCTCTTAGCAAAATTGAGCAAACTGCCGAATATCGCAACAATCTTGCACTGTTGCGAGATTCTGGATTTCTACAGTTCTTGCAAAAGTTCGATGGGTATGACAGACAGGTTGCCCTACAATTTGCAACAAGTTTTAAGAATTACCAAGTGAGAATTGGGCTGCTAAAATTTAAATTCACGAAGAAATTTATAGCAGCAGCAACAGGTTTGGAGAATATGGGAGAAAATGGTTCAAGAACTAGAAGCTGGAAAGAAAACGATGGCAGTGTTTTGTCGACAATAAAAGGATAGAGGTGAACTGGAGATGCAGAGTCTCGCGCAAAGCCTTGCTGGGTCAATGGCAGGACCTCCTGTTTATTTTAAAGAAATTTGTGACCTGCGAAGGGAGATACACCCTTACCCTGATGTATCACTTCAGAATGCTGCAACACTTTGAAGCAGGCCAACACATTCGTTGGAGGATGAACTTCCCTTACTTCTTGTTCAAAATCCTATAGAAAATGGCTAGAAGTGTTCAGGATGGAAGAGAAGACCAGGTCGATACATAGTTATACCATCACGACTTGATCAAGATCTTGGTCCTAAAATAGTTGGAGAGTGAAGGTATGTCATGGGAAGAGCTGTTGAAACAACTATATGAAGATTCAGCCAAGGGAAAGAAGACAAAGGCCCCTGCTAGTACAAGCAAGGGCCCAAATAGAAGCGAAAAGGGAAGTCCTTCTCACACTAGTGTGAAAAGGAAGTGGTCAGAGAAAGCGACAGAAGAGATGACCTCATCTTCCACTAAGGAAATAGTTGGTGCACCCACTGAAGAAACCCCTTCTCCACAAGCATAGACCTTTGAATGCGACAACTTGTTGGTCCTTGTAGACACAATGAATATTGCACAAGTCGGGGACGATACTCTGCTGGCAGATTTGATCAAAATATCCCATAAGAAGAGTAAAATCTCTAGTGTAGGTAAAGAACCACAACCCCCACAGGGTGTGGAACCCCATCCTGGACCAGTACCAGAGGAAGCACTAGCCCAAGAAGAAGAATAGAAGACAGAAGGAGGAGTTGAAGAAAAATAAGATGCAACATAAGAAGAAATAGGAGAGGAGGAAATAGATGAAGAAGAACTAGAGGAAGAAGAAGAGGTGGAAGAACTTGAAAACGAAAAGGCAAAACCAAAAGAAGAGCAGAAAGAAGGAGACCTGGAAAAGGAGGGACCACAGGAAGAAGAATTCCCTGATATGACCATGGAAGATATGGAAGTCCCTGAAAAGGTGACAGCCCCTGCTGAGACAGAAATAGGAAAAGAATTGGTGATTCCTGCTGCTTGAATAGTTGAGTTAGAGCTCCAAGTGCAAAACTTGGAGCAACTTGTGACCAAAGCATGGGAGGAGAAAGAAAAAAGTAGGGAAGAATTAATGGCAGAGCTCAAACAAAAGAAAAGTGAGGTTAGAGTTTGGAAATACCGGGCCAGACACTATTTCAAGCGGTTGAAAAAGGTAGCAAAGAAGTTAAGGCACATCAAGAAGAAGAAGGCCGAAATAGTGCAGCCTGAGGACAACGTGCCAGAACAAGATTGAGTTGGAGTGCTCAGAATTTTGAAGTTTTTTGCACAGGTAAATAGTTGTGTGAGGACACACAATAGTTTAGGGATGGGAGGGTGTTAGTCCCCTAATTTTCATCCTTTTTGACCATTTTTCCCTTCCCAAATCATAACTTATTACCCCTGTTTTACTTACCTTATGCGCCCTCATCTTTCACTAGTGCGAGAATGATGCCACATTTTGCATTAACTTCTTATGTTACATTTTTTAATTTAACTTAGAATTCATTAACTATTTACTATGTGATTTCCTGCTTAGAAGTAATTTGGTAACTTATCGTTACCTCCTATATTATTTAATAGTTAAATACTCACCTTGTCTGCTGATTTTAAGCGCAGATAAAATCTCGCACCAGTGCTAGTGCTGCGAATCTTGGCAGCAAATTCGGATCTCTTAGATTGCCACCCAATTTTTCATTGCCTTAGCCACAAATAACAGATCATATCTGAAGGCAATCTAGTCCTAGTTATAACAGCAAGTCAATCTATAGTAGTTGAGATTGGACTTAGGTGGAATGAACAGCTGGAGATAGCCATGACCTGTTCTGTTAAAATGTTTAATTATGAAGGCTAAAAGCTTATTTTGTAATCAGTTATGTATCTTGTTGTAATGAAATATTATTCTGCAATCAACTATAATGATCTTATTTTCCTTCGGCCAAGGATCTATATAAGAAGAAATGTAAATAGGACGAGAAGGAGATGGTTGATAGAATTGTATAGAACAGAGAGTAGAACTAGGAAGGTGGTAACAGGCCTATCTTTTGTTATCGCCCAAATCTGGGTTGGATATGTAATCACGCATGTAATTGCTTTGATGATTTAATAAGAAGAGCTCCGCCTTACACTTCATGAATTTTATTCTTTATGTTTAACAGTTGATGAATCGATTTAGTACTGAGTAGCGTTTCCATTTGAAAGGGAAACATGCTAGTTGGCTAGGGCCCAGCCAACCCAGCACATTCTCCATATTTTCTGTTCTTGTAATTTATGTTTTAAACTTCCAAGTGTGATTTAATTTACAATATCTGTATTTCTGTTTGAGTGAAAGCAGATTTGCAGCGTGAAGTAGTTAAATTTCCTTTCCTGCATCTGATTTTGAGTTGGTTTTTCCTGCCTTGTTCAAGCAGGAGAAATTACCTACACTAGTGCACGTTTGTGTGATATTCACTTTTTGCACAATTGGTTTGGTTCTCCCTGCCTAGTTCAAGCAGGAGAAATTACCTACACCAGTGCACGTTGGTGTGCTATTCATTTTCTGCATGTTTGTGTTAGCCTCCACCTGGTCCGAGCAGAAGAACTATTCCTGCACCAGTGCTATATAGTGTGATGTAGCAAGCATATTTAGTTTACTTCTAACAACTTTCTTACTTTCATTAACATTTCACAACAAGATAAATTGAAAAAATATTGTTTCTTCACTTCTGCAGATATTCATATTTTTGATATGCAATTTGGTTTCATAACACTTGCAGTAATTAAGCATTGATTTCAAGAATTAAAAGTTAAAGTGTAAGAAGCTCTGATCTGGTACAAGAACTAGTTTCTTGTTACTAGATCTTAGTGCTTTGGACTTGAGAAAGTTCAAGCCCTTGAACGAATAAAAAAATGCTTTTAGTATAGACATCATTTTACACCTTCTACATAAATCGGCATTCCTGCACTAGTGCAAGCAGACTGCACTAGTGCAAGATCAATTCTTGCGAGAAGGACATCTTTACATAAGCAGGTTTGAAGGGCCCATCTATTGAGACTATGTTAAAATTGGAAACTAGGTCCAAACTTCATGTGGGTCATCTTATTCATGGATGATAATATTTTCATTAGATTCCTCTCGTCGAGAGGTGTAGGATTTATCTAAAGATCATCCCATTCTGATAAGTATTCATGGAGATATGAATTTATTTTGATTATGGAATTATTATCAAGCCAACCTACAACTCATGTAGGCTCAAAAGCTCAATAGTCGCATCTATTCAAACATCAACAGTTGTGTATAAATACACGAGGAAGTTTCCTCACTTTCACTCACTCATATCATCACATCTCTCTCTCTGTCTACTACGTAGAAAAGAGTCTCTTCTCTACTGTGCATAAAAGGGTCTCTCTCTCACACATGTGAAGATGGAAGTTGTTGAAACTAAAGCTGCAATTGCAGATCCAAACTTTGACCAGTGTGGACCATCAAACCTCCTCTTCTAATCTACGTCATAGGTTCATCTGAACTTCCTCTGAAGGATGCAACTTTTGGTGGTGGAATCAAGTCGATCCAACGGATGGTTTGCGAGATATCGACTGCCCTAGTTTGAAGGAAGCTGTTGAAACTGAAGCTGAAACTGCAAATCCAAAATTTAACCAGCGTGGACAATCAAACCTCCTCTTTTGATTTGTGCTGTAATTTCATCCGAACCTCCTCTGAAGGCTGCAATGTTTTGTGGTGTAATCAAGTCGATCCGACAGACGGTTTGTGAGATATCGACTGCCCTAGTTTGAAGGAAGTTGTTGAAACTGAAGCTGCAACTGCAGATCCAAACTTTGACCAGCATGAACCATCAAATCTCCTCTTCTGATTTGCATTGTAGGTTCATCTGAACCTCCTGTGAAGGCTGCAACTTTTGGTGGTGGAATCAAGCTGATCCGACGGTCAGTTTGTGAGATATCGACTGCCCTAGTTTTGATGATGAAGCCGCTAACGCTGATGCTATTGATTTAGGGTTTGCTTTTGCTGATATAAATCAGATTTATTGTACTATTTCTCTCTACTAAATTATTGAAGATAAAATAGGATTTGATCAAAGAGTTTCCCTACACATTGTGGGGTTTGTCCCTGGCTAGCCGTCACATCTTGTGTCTCTTGCCTTGGCTTGCTTTTTGTTAATCGTTTAATGTTCTATCTGCACTTTACTTTATGTACATGTTGCTAATCTATGGAATATAATAAGAAAAAGAAGTAAACTATTATAAGCATAGAACATACCATAAATTAACATGGTATTAGAGTTGAGGTGAAGACAAAGCTCGAGCAAGAGCAAGAGCAATCACCGAAGAGAAGATTGGCAAAGCTATCCTAAAAGAACTATGGGGTCCTCAACACTCTTTCCTACCGAAGACAAGCTCCATGAGAAAGTTGACTATCATGGATGGAAGATGTCTATCGATCTAACCCTAGAAGATCAAGGAGTGTTGGACCATGTAAGAGGCAATATTGTTGAGCCTCCATCAAATGCATCCGTTGCTGCCTGGAACAAATGGAAAAATGGAGAAGTCAAAACAAAGAAGATCATCCGGGACTCTATCGACAAGAACTTGGTGGCCTACATCTCTAAAATGGACACCTCCAAGGAAATCTACGATAGAATAGTGAGTTTATTTAAAGTTAATGATGCAAATAAAGTTTTGTTTCTGAGAAATAAGCTGAGGGAAATCAAGAAGGGTAAAGATGAGAGAATGCAAGCATACTTCTTAAGAATCACTAAGATCAAGAACGATATCCTATCTATTGGGGAGACTATTACTGATAGGGAAATGGCACTCACGACTCTTAGAGGATTACCATCCGAATGGTACGTGTTCAGGACTACTCTTCTGAACAATAATGTAATTCCTGGTTTCGAGGAATTAATTGCTAGATGCATTCAAGAAGAAATAAGGGTAGCAGAGCAAGAAATGCCCTTGCTTAAAGGTCCTCTTGCTGCTTTTTGTTCTCATGGTAAGAAAAGAAATAATTCCGAGTCTAAATCGAAAAGAAAGGCTAGACCTAAGGGTGGAGGAAAATGATGATGTTACATTCGCAATAAAGCAGGTCACTATGCAAGGGAATGCCCTGATAGAAAGGACTCTCACTGTGATGATGATCAAAATCCTTCTCATGATAATCAAAGGGATGGAAAATTCAATAGCAAAGGTAAAAGGAATGCTGGAAATCAAGGAAGAGGACAACCATTCAAGAAGGCTAGAAATTCCAAGATGTATTAAATGCACCTGACCTCTGAAAGAACCCAGTGTCAATCTTGACAATGGAAAACAAAGGCTTCAAGGTAACCTTCACTGATGGCAAGGTACATGTATTGAAAAATAATGTTAAAGAAGCCTTTACTCTTGGGTTTCGAGTTGATTCTTTATATCAGGTCGGTGGAAGTCCGCTAGGTGTCATGTCTTGTGACACAACTCTTCAGTATGAACTTTGGCATCAAAGGTTTGCCCACCTTCATTACAAAGCTCTACCTAATGTAAGACAGATGGTAACACAGATGCCCGAATTCTGAGTAGAGAAAGAAGGTGTATGTTTAGGATGTGTCGAAGGAAGGCTCAAAAGGGAACCATTCCCCTCAAGCCTAAGCAAGACCTCCGATATATTACAGTTGGTTCACTCAGGCATACTTGAGGTTGGAATTAAGAGGGAGACTACTACACCACATACTCCAAAGCATAATGGTGTGGCACTGTATGATTGTGGAAGCTGCCTCTATGGATAGATGATGTAATAATGCCTGATGTGGAAAAATTGATGGATCCTATTTATCCACCTGAGCCTTCCTCTTCCAGGAAGAGGCCTTCATGGCTTAGGGGGATACTTGATGATGCTGAAAGACATGCTGCACCCCGAGGAACCTTTCGTGAAAGTAAGAAACCTAACAGGTATCAAGGATACCTGACCATCATGAGCACGATCATACAAAATGAGCCTTCATCATTCTCAGATGTC
>APFE031024978.1:0-12842 GCA_000404065.3 Pinus taeda | reverse complement strand
GGGGAATGATCCCCTTATAATATTTTCCTTCGGTACATTTCAGACATGTACCTACATGCTCCTTTTTGAATTCAAGCATCCGAGTCACCATCTGACTCACAGACCTCCGGTGCTGAGTCAATGAACATGGTCCCTAGTGGACTTCCTGCAACCTAATACAACCCTGAACTCAAAAACATCTTTGAAAGATCTATTTTCAAACACGTACCTTTCCATCGATAAATGCCACCCTATAACCTTCGACTTCCATTCCCGAGATGGACATCAGGTTCTTCTTGCGATCAGGTACATAAAGGAGATTCTGGGGTTTCTTGCTTTCGTGGAAGAGTCGACCATTTCCTTGATGACCTGCATTACCAGTCATTCCTTTAATCATTGAAGATGTCCCAAGAATGATTGTTATCTTCATCAAGAGATGTGTCCCTGCCATTTGGACACTCCTTCGCATAACGGCCGAACTTATTTCAACAAGGCATCTGCCTTTCCTTCCACCCTTAGATCCGAACTTCCCAATGAAGGGATCATCAGAAACTTTCGCTGCGCCATTCTGATAACATTCTCTGCTTTAACTTCATCCTAGGTGAATTATGAGGAACCCATTGATCCTTCTGTCTTGTCCCAACTGTCTTCGGTGATTGCTCTTTCACTCTTGCTTGGGCATTGTCTTCACCTCAGCTCTGATACCATGTTAATTTTAGGTATGTTCTATGCTAGAGCAATTTATTTAAATTTTCACAGTTAGCAATCACATCAGCATTACGATAAACTGCAGATAGAACATAAATACAAAACGCAGAAGACAAGCCAAGACAAGAGGACACAAGATATGGCGCGAGCCAGGGAAAAACCCCACAATGTGTGGGGAAACCCTTTGATCAAATCTTCTTTTATCTTCAAAGTTCAGCAGAGAAAGAGAGAGAGAGTACATTTACAACAGAATTCAATACTTTGATTTATCTAGATCTAGCATAGATCATTTCGTATCATGATGAGATCAGTTGAAGACATTCTGCTTCAACTGATTCTCAAGGTGACTCCTTCACCTATCATCGTTTTGCATCTCGTCCATTTGCTGTACCACTGCATACTGCACCATGCTGCACTAATCATGATTATCATCATGTTGCCCATGTCCATGATCTTATCCATCATCATGCTGCCCATACCCATGTGCATCATCATCATCATGCTGTTCTAACAGATGTCATTCTATCACTGTTGTTCATTGTGATAGGGCTGCTACAGGTATGCCATTCTATCACCGTTGTTTATCATGCTGCCCATAAATAAGCCGACCCACATGGAGTTTGGCATATATGTAAGCAAGTTATTTAACTGTTCAAACCCTGCTATGCATCCTTCTCCAATAGGTTGTATAATTGAAGGATGTTTACTTCACTGCTTGCTACCTTGCAAGATCACAAATAGTCATCATACACAAATCCCTAGAAACCCTAGGTCACATGTCTATGTGCTTCAGTCTATAGGTCAAGTAAATCAGCCATACCAATGTTAAGGTGTGAACTCTATTTCAATGTCTTCAACAATACTGCAACATTGTTATATAGTATCTTTGTCAAGTATAGTCAAAGATTTGTCAACTAGATGTAAACTCACTGTCCCAAACCATATGTCAAATTTAAATCTTATTCAAGGAATTATGTCAAGGTTAAGATGCCAACTTAAAGTTTTATCAAGGTATTACTATCATGTCACAAATAGACAAGGTTAAACATCATAGAATGCTCACTAAGTCAATTGCTGTTAGTCAATTTCACTTGCTGTCCATTATAGGTTAAAGTCATCAAAGCAAGCAACTGTTGTCAAGGTCTTACTGTAGCTTATCTCTTCTCTGTATAAGAAATCAAAGTCACATCAAAAGGATAAAGAATATAACTTGTTCACTACTACCTTGCTGTCCATGTCTCACTGCCTAGTTATGGCAAGTCAAGTGAAGTCAAGGTCTATATCACTAGTCAAGTTTATCATTTGTTTGGCTGTTGCATTCAAGTCACTGTACACTCTAGTTATCACATTAACACAAGGCCATGTCAATGCACCAATGTCCAAAACGCTGTCATGGTAATTTAATGTCAAATACGTGTAAGGGGAATACAACTAACAATTGTCAACTCACTGTTCAAGGTCATATTACAAGACCTTTTCACAACTTTGTCAAGTCAAGGATATATTCATCTTAATGTCTTTGCCTAGCTATCAACATCCTTTCCAAATTGTTGTAAGTTATGTGATAGTGAATTCCATAAAAAAAACTTTACTGTTGAGGATGACAGTGGCAATTCTGCTGCAATTTAGTGTGAGCCTTGACAAATGAATAAAAAAAAATGTTCTTTTACTGTACCCTTGTCCAGATTACTCAAAACATATACATGAAAAAATTTCGCTCAGAATTAGTGCATAGAGATGCTTATTTGGCTTGTTATCAAAACTAGAAAGGCATTCAAGTTTGAAACCATACTTAAGTGAAACAAACCCTTACAACTTGTACTACACGACCACTGTAGTCAATTATGAGACATACCTTCATGAACTGTTGAGACTGTAGAAGTAGATGTTCTTAAGAACACTTGATTGATCTCACAATTAGGTTGGCTTGATCTCTTTTATTATGGGCTGAAGGCACATGTACAAATTTACAACAAATAAATAATCCTCATCCTTCAAGACCGCAGGCTTTGACTACAAATTTTGTATTGAAGCATGCCCTAAGGGTTGAATCACACCACAAAGACACCAACTAGATAGACACAAATGTTCAGGGAGGAGGCCGAAAGTTGTAGAGAAATTTGAAAGAAAATTCGAGGTTTTTTAAGACAATCATAGACCTATGACCAATAGGGTACCCTAGCCGCAGGGTCTGTACAAGAGAATGCATGTCAAAGAAAATCAACCAAATGTGCACAAATTAACAAGGCAAACTTACCTTGCAAGACGAGTAGGAGAAGAATGCTTGAAGTTGAACAATCAAATTTGTTGGCCTGCCCTAGAGATCCTTTGCTGTATTATGACAGTTAGTTGAGTTTATGTTTTGAGAGGTGTGTTAGGTGTTATTTTATAGTCTAATTCTTAGCTTAGGAGGGGCTTCATAAAAGATAGATGTTGGAGGAGTCTTTAGTCTTAAGTAATTTCTTAATATGTTAATTTATTTAATAAGTGTTATGAACAAGTTTTCTTGTGCCCTAAGGAAAATGTGTGGTACCTTTTATGATGTATAGAATAGGCTTGTAAAATTATAGATTAGTAAGAGCTTCCTAATGGTGGAGGAGACTAGATTTTATTAATAATATTAATTTATTTAATTACCTTTATTATTATTATTTTATTTATAACATGCTTTGCCTTAAGCTCTACGAAAATTTGAAGTCAATGGTTGGCTTAGTGCATATGGTTCTACCGGAATGTGAAGTCAGTGGATGGTTTACTACTTTTGGATCTTGAAGTTATTCAACTTATACGTGGTGAGATTACGGTGAGAGTTCCTGTCATATATTTACAAAATTACAACCGTTGGTGAATAAGGTGTCGTGTCTACCCCTTGAGGTTTTAGCCCACAAAACTGGGTTTTCAACTTGAAACTCAATTTTCTCTCAAACTAGAAGGAACCAAGGGGCGTACCATATATCAACAGAAACATCTCTTCGAAGAGAATCTAATGACCTAGATCTTCAACACAAACTCAATGGTTTGACCCTTCAAAAACCCTCGACAAGCTCGGGGTACATCCTAAGTCCAGGGAACCCAAACCCTAAGACTTGGGTTTTCAACCATCCAATAGTATAACTGCCATCTTGATGTAATCTGACAATTACTAAGAAGCATTCATCAACACCATTTGACATCAATGATTGGTGGTTTTAGTCAAAGTCAAACCCAACAACTCCATGGGTTGACATCAATGACAACACCATCCAACACTTTGATACCTTTCTAGAGTTTAGGTCCTTGAATGCTTGAGTGTCCCTTGATGGGCTGCCCTTCCTTGATTTGTTGCCTTAGCTTTGATACCATGTTGAGAAATCTAGGGCGTAAGGGTTAAGTGATTTCTCTTGCAATGATAACTGCTTGTGAATGCTTTTTACTTCTTTAGATTAGGTTCTTCTCTTGACTTAGATTATTATAGTGTTCCTTTTCACCAAACAACTACCAAATCATAAACAATCAGGAGACAAGAGACACAGAATGTAGGCGATCAGCCAGGGCCAAAAGCTCTCCAATTTGAGAGGAAAACCCAAACAAATTCTTCTTATAGAAACTTCAAGTGACAAATACCAAGACCAAGACCCTTGACACAACAACCTTTCCAAGACCAAGTCACAAGACCCTTCTTCACTGCTTCTTCTTCTTGCACAAGTCAAATTGCCTTCTTACACTGTTAATCTCGGCTACCCTGAAATTTCAGCTCGTTTCCATAGACCTGCAATCTTTGACCTATTTGTACCTCTGCAAATTCTCACGTGTGAGCTGATAGAGGGAAATTTGTGATGATTTTCTCCTTCGCTTAGTTTGGAGACTTTTTCTTAAGGCTTCGGCTAGCAAGAATGATGATTGGTGACTTCCTCAAAGGTTTCTCTAGGGACTGTTATGACCCTACTGCAGAAACCCTAATTTATGCCTCATGTGTGAAGAGAAATTACCCAAAAACAGTGTTTGACCTTTTCATTCTTCTTGCCTTTCACTTTGCTGGTTATGAGACTGCTCCTTGTGATTTTCGCACTTCATCTTATTGCAGATTGCTTGACCCAATTGTCCTCCAAGTGATGCCGAGTGCTCCAATATATAGTGGTCTGTCCATGTGATATAGGCCGACTTGATCTTGTGCCTAGGCCGACATGCCATTCTGGAATCATCCTAATTTCCTTTAGTATGCTGACTTCAAGTGGTGCTTGTGACAAGGTCTTGGAGGGTTAATGACTCAAACAAATTTTCTTTTTACTATGTATAATATGCCCAAAATGGGTCTTCATTTCTTGACATTGACTCACTAGACTTTATGACTTGATGACCAAACCTAATAGCTCACAATGGAAGCTTCAACTAAAAATAAAATTCCTTGAGCATGAAACCCATGACTCAAGCATTACAAAATAATTTTATTTTTCTTCTTTTCATCAATTACATAAAATCATGATTACACATGTCATTATGAAGACCGAACCTAGTTACATATTTCAACAAAAGGGCCCAACTATGGTGGGCTCCTCATCCTAAGCATATAGATGTGGAGAAGGAGAAATCGTGGATGCATGAGTTACCAACTTGGCTTTTGTCTTTCCACCCCTCTTGTGTGCCTTTTACTTTCTTATTTTTTTTTTTTTTGTATTACCGCTCGTAGCTCAAAGGGTTAGAGCTTGCTTTGTATGATGTATAGCAGTGATTACCCCCTTAAGGGTGAGGTGGCTCATTACCCACGAGGGGTTGGGACATGCAAAGGTTCCTTCTCATAATATGAAGAGCAACATGTGCTTAGGAACTAGGTGATGGCCATAATGAGTGAGGTAGAGCTCATGCTAGGGTTTTGCCCATGTGCTAATGTGTATGTCTTGGCCATCTTTTGCATTTTTATCTTCTTTTGTTTTTTCTTATGGCCATCTTATGCTTTTACTTGTCCTTTTAGCCGCATCAACCTCCCAGGGCCAAGTTCTGGGCCTTAGCTAGGTATGAGGATGTATGGTGCCAAATCCCAGAGGACCATTGGTCTGTTAAACCCGAAGAAGGGAGGTGGAATATGGGGCTTGTAATGTGAGATGGAAAGTGGTAATTATGGAATAGGGAGAGATGGGACCACGCTATCTCAATCAGGGTTTCCCAAGTAGTGCCCCTGCTATACCCATTAGGCCATTAGGGGAGGTCCCACTGGACTAGAATGAAAAATTAACCCCCCCGGTCCATTTTAAGGTGAGGGAACAAGATGACGGTCAAAACCCCTCTTCCTTCCAGGTTACCCCATAATCCATGTCAAATGCTCAAAATACAAACAACCATAGGCACCTGATTGCAAAATTAATAAAGTACCTTTTGATCGAAAGCCCACCTTCCAATGTGTGCATCTGCCAAATGGGCGAGGAAACATACCACTGATGCAGGTGGTAGAGAAATGAATGGCACATCATCATTGGCTACTAGTGGCTGTCAGGGGCTGCCGGCTGCCAGCTAGAAGAGATGGTAGGAGAAAAATCTCATATGGGATCGCCCACTTTTGGTGGGTAATAGGACCTAAAGTGCGTGGGATTTGAATGCAAGGAAAACATTTATAATTTTAATTTAATTATAGGTCGGCTTAAGGGTCAAGTCAGCTCTAGTCAGTTAGCAAGGCCAAGAGACACAGCCCTTGGGGTTTGATACCCCTTGGAAAAGTATAAATACAGGGAGATAAAGGATTTTCTTCTTGTGTGGAAGGCTAAAAGTGATTTAGCTGCAGGTTGAAAAGAAGGCAGCGTAGGACAGCTAAAATATTGAGTTTTCTGTGGTTTTGGTTTGCAAAAGGAGGCCACAAGTCTGCAAAGGAGGGCTGCAGGGCTGCTGTAGCAGCTCACTGGGCTTAGGAAGGTATCGTTAGCCAGTATTGGAACTGCAAGGCAGGTTGAGGCTGAAAGGAAGCTGGCCATGGGCAAAGGAAGGTCTGTTAAGGCCTGCTGCAGGCTAGAACAAAAAGGCCAAAGTTGGTTAGGGCTGCTGGAGCAGCGCGCAGGATTAAAGAAATGTCTGAAGTGGCTGCAGGCCTAAAAAGGGGCAGCAAGGGACAGTTGGAGGGGCCGCTGACCTAGAAGAAGCTGGCCGCAGATGTGAACAGCAGGCTGTGGCTGAACAGCAGCCTGTAAGAGCAGTCTGAGGGCTAGAAAGAAGAACTGCAGGCTGAACAGAGGCTACAACAGCTGGCCAAGGGGTTAAAGGGCAGCCTGAAAGTGATCCAGAGCTAGGACAGAAGGTTGGCTTCAGCTAAGGACTGGCAGAGGGCTAAAGGAACAGGCCCATTTATCAGTTTTGCATTTGAGTGAATTAATGTGGGCTGATAAAAGGCCTAGTTGTTACAGTTGTATAATTTGAGTGCTGTAGGTGTGTTTGTTTGGGCAGAGAGGGCTTAGTGGACAAAGCCTAAGCCCTAGGAGTTTGGTCAAAGGATTCACTTTGTATTTGGCATTGTACTGGGATATAAAAGACCATTATTGCTGGTATGGGAGCCCTATGAGTTTTCTTATTAATGGAATTATAAGAAAGAAGTTTTGGGCATTAATTATTGTGTACGATATCCATTGATCTGATAGCTGGTATATTTCCGCTATGCAAAAGTTTGGAGTTAGGCACTTTCAGTGTGTTTATGTTTCTAGCTAGGTCATAGATTAGACCTGGGGTGCTTGGATTTCTAACAATCCAGAGTGATTTATAGATGTGTCGCTGCTTTGTGGATATTCAATCATTTATCAAGTCATTTCCGGGCAGGGCACAATTTCATGTTACTTATTCAACATTTTTATAACATTCTGTATTTATTTATGCATATGTACATAGCCTTTATTGTTTGAGTCCATATTTCTCTTGTATCTGGTTACTATGGCAACAAATGTGCTCTAGTGATCAGATAAAATGTGAGAAAAGGTATTATTTTTAAAATTTGCTACCCATGCTTAAATGTAGTCATTCTCTAGGGGATCATAAAGAATGTAGTGCAAGCATTTAGTTTGATAAATTTAATAATAAACAATGCTCACTGAATCCGTACAAGCTGTATGGTTTACTAGCATGCTACCTGGAAAAGTCAGTTCAACCTTAATTTGCAAATAACTGACAATTTTCCTCAACTGTATAAAGAGAACTTGATGTCTGGTATCAGCTCTAATGCAATGATTTGCTGCTTGTTAGAAATTCATAGTGGAGATATGAAGGGCATATACTCAAGTCCATCAGGAAAATCCTGGAATGAGGAACAAGAAGACCTTTACTTACAATGGATATAAGTTATAACCTAGAGACAGTCATAATTTTTATTACTGATTAACATTTTATTTCATATGTTACGTACCATATATATTGTTTGGTAGGCTGAATGTTAACTGTATGTCAGGGACACTGGCAGTAATGATTTATACTAGAAATTTGTTTGGAATTAAGCTTCAACCCTTTGCATTAAAATATTATTTTTGTGTTTCTATGTTAAACAGTTCTTTAGCAATTCAAATCAGGACCAAGATACAGATACTCTACTGGTTTTGTTTGGCGTGTTGGAGGGATGCAGAGTCTTAGCAGGTAGGTTCATCTAGTTGGGTTTTTGGATGGTTATATCTTGAGTGTACTAGTAGTTATTTTGACCAGTGTTTTTTTGGCACTGATTTCCATCTCAGGGGTGCTGGTGCAAATTATTGCAGTGCCTGTGACCATTTCTTTATTGAAAAACATGTCCACAAAAAGGACTTCTTGAAAGAGTAGTATGACTTCTTTTGACTGGATTTTTATTGGCGCTCATTTCCGTCTGTGGGGTGCTGGTACAAATTTTGCAATCCTTGCAACCATGTCTTTATTGAAAGACATGTCCTCAAAGAGGACTTCTTGAAAGTATTATTTCTGATGACTTCTTTTGTCTAGTACTTTTATGGACACTACATTTTCATCTAAAAGGTGACACAAATTATTGCAAAAACTTGCAATGTTTTTTGTGCTGAAACATTTTGAAAGAGGGATTCTTGAAATTTTACTGTTGCTATACTGAAATTGTTTTTGTGTTTTTGAAAATAGAAGTTGGTGATGTTTCCTGGTAAGGTAATTTTGAGGATTCTTCTTTTATTGAACGTTGCACCCAAGGTGGTATTCTTCAATAAAAAAAACTTTTGTTTGTCTTTCATCCCTGCAAATGGATGAAGACAGACTAAATTGAATCTTCGTATTATGCCAATCAAAGAGACTTTTGATTTAATAACCTTTAGAAACATATTCTTGTCTTTTGCATTATCCTGCGTAATTTTCTGATGACATAATTGTTAATAAAGCATTGGCAGTGGTGCAATTCCTATATATTGATGACTCGTTTATTTCTTTTTTGCATTCCTTTATTTTCTAAGTTGATCTCCACTAATGATTAATAGCATTCTCTATAGTAGCCTTTATTTTTTGGAAAGGTAATCCAACATGTTAAATTGGAACAGCTTGTATGAAACATGATTTATAGGGATCTCACATTTGTTGCAGCAATATTACAATGCATTAGCGAATCTTCCTGGAAGGATTGCCTTGCATTTTGGAAGGTGGCAACCTAACTATAAGTTTCATAAGTTGGCATTATAATGGTGCCAGAAAATTGTTGTCTCTACCCAGCTGTATTTAGCCTATGAAGGAGGCTAAACATTCTATGTTTTTGACCTTTTCCAGTTTGTCATGTTGATGTTTGTAGCTCAGATAGGTACTTCCGCACAGGCCACTTGAGCAGCCCTAAACTTTCAGGAGTTTTGTGACATTAGGTATGAAGGTAGGCCCAGAAATTGTGGCAAGGGCACACTCACTACATCACAAATAAAGCCATTTGGCACTCTTTAGTCAATGCCTCAAATGACTATTGGTAAAAGAGGGGAGTCTTCTCCTTTTGTTTAATATGGAGTATCCAGTTTGGGCATTAATGAAAAACCTGTGTTGGAAAATTTGCCATTGATGTCAAAGGATGAATGGGCCAGCATTTGTTTGATGATATGCATGCGGGAAACAATGAATTTGGACACAAGAAACTCCTAGATTGATAGCCCTTGTCATACAATTTCGTTTGATAGGTGTCACATTTTGTGGGTCCTCCTGGTTGGAGATATTGATTTTTGAAGTCTGATGCCCCAAATGGATGGGTTTAGCACCAACATCTTGCCCCACATGTTCATGACAAAAAGAAGGTCATTGCTGCCCTAGAAGGAGGTCAAAATTGGAATTAAATTTTTTCTAAATCCATATGTTCAAGTCAGCCTTGAACGAACCCATTATGAGAGACAAGAATTCTTTTTTTAATGTACGTAAGCCTCCTTGTTCAGGTCAGTTCTTAAATTGATGTGGCTCTTCAAGGGGCATTTTTTTATGATTTTTTGGTTTTGTTTATATGGTTCAGGCCGACTCTAGTTTAGATGTCATCTTTCAAGAAAATTCTTATTTGTTTCAGTTCGGCCCTAAAATAATAGGCATCCCTCTGACATATTTATAGCCCAACCGTGGAGCACAAATGACATGTATCTGTGGAATGATTTAATCAAGTAACTTGCTGAAATTGATTTGAGGCTCGAGTCATATTGAATATCTGAAGAAGGCCAAAATTCAAGAAGGGCATTTAAGTTGTTTTTTATATTTTTTGTGGTGGTTTTTTGCTGGTCCTCGGGCGTCTATTTGACCTCCCTGAGGCAGCCCTTGTTAGGATATTCTGACACATAGGAAATAGTTAAGTATAACTTGGTCTAGTATAGAGTTAGGTAAAGTGTGTTTCTTTACTATGTACATTTGTAACTTACAATCTGACGGTCACGATATGTAGTGATCCGACGGTTCATTCTCTCCTCGGTATTACCGACACTTGATCCGTGGCTTAACACCCGATTTGTCCATGATTCTATTTAAAGCGCATGGAGGGTCATTTGTAGGTTAACTGTTCACGAGAGAAGCTTATGTAAATTTTCATTCTTTTAATTAATAAATTGCCTGAAGTGGCTGTGTTGGCTCAGGCCGTGATTGTTCCCTCTTGAGGGTTTAACCACGTCAAAAATACTGGTGTATTGATCTGTGATCTGTTTGTGAGTGGTGTCCTTTGGTGTTCTGTCTGAGGAACTTACCCTGTAAATTCCTACATGGTATCAGAGCTTAGACCCAGGTTCGATTCCCCCGAGCTGCATTTAAGGGGGGGTGTTGGAAGAATCACAACACCTCTGTAGAATCCTTAATTTCCACCCTGGGGATCCTAGTTACTGGCTTGTAATGTTTACCACTACCTGCGGGTTTTGGTGTAACAAAGCAAACCTCCACATGGTATCAGAGCTATTTGAGGGCCGCGTTCGTTGGTGATTCAAATCTGAAGCCGGTAAAACTGCATCCGACTGCCATCTCCTAGATCTGCTGTTTCTGACTGCTTTCGGGCCGAAAGGACTGCTCTGTTATTTTAGGAGCATCTGTTTTAGTGAGGAACCCCTTTTGTTTCATGCGAAAAGGTTTCTGGTAGCCCTAGCTATGTCATTTTTAGGATCTGGAGGTATACAGTGTTTTTTTGCAGTTTCTAGTTATTTTTCTCTCTGTTTATTATTTCGGTTTATTTAGCTTCTTTTTTATTACCGGATCTATACCTTTCATTTCTGCGTATGCTCTTTGCCCTGCGACTCTGTGCGATCTGGGCAAATCAGAAACAGAAAGGAAGGATTTTTCTCATGCGTATGCTCTTTTCTGGCTGCGCCTTAGTGTTGATCTCGGAAAATCAGAAACATTGAGGAAAATATTTAGTTTCCGGGTAAAGCTAACTTTAAGCCGTAAGGTTTGTTTTTTTTGTATGTCCGTGTTGGGTTTTGTGTTTTTGTTTTGTAGGAAGAAAAAGAGCTTTCTGAAGCAAGCACGCAATCCAAAGGTTCAGTGACCAAAAAAAAAAACAAAGCCCCCCCCCTCTCTCTTAAACTTTTTGTTTAGCTCACTTGGTTCAAAGCTAATTTATGAGAGTAGAGGTATTGGGTTCAAATCTCCTTTTTGTTGGAAAATGGGCGTTTTTTTCATTTCCGCACATTCCCGCACTTCGTCGGCGTCTTTATCAGCTTTTCTTCAAAAAGCCATAACTTCTTTATCCGGAAGCTGTTTTCAGAGCCGTTTTTTTTGAACCAGCCTAATTTTTCGAGATCTTTCCATTGGAACAATTAGTTTCAGCATATATAGCTTCAGTTTCTGTTAAAATGGAAAGTCCATGCCAAGTTATTCTTGACGGCACCAACTACTTCCAATGGTGGTCCTACATTGTGGATTTACTTAGAAGTAAAGGTCTTTACAGAATAGCTTCAGGCCAAGAAACCAAACCGAAAGATGAAGATAATGCAGCTAAATGGGAAAATAGGCAAGATCAAGCACGTGGGTTGACAGGGATGTCTATTTCTCCAGATCTTAGATTCCATATTGCAGAACTTGATACTCCTGATAAAGCAATGGAGTAGCTTACTAAAGTTTCTGGAATAAAAAATTAACTTAGAGCCCATCAACTTGAAAATGAGTTGCTTACATTGGACCCCAATAATTTTTCTTGCATTGAAGATTTTTTGTCTAAATTCAAGACCCGTAGATTTCTCTTGGAAGGTGTTAAGGTTAAGAAAGAAGATAGTAACCTTATCTATTCCATTCTTACTAAGTGGGGACCAGCCTACTCTGTGTTTGTTTCCACCTTCCATTCTACAAGAGAAGCCTTCATTTCTCAAGGACAAGACTACAAGTCTCCTTCCTTTGATTCTTTTTGCGATTCTTTAATAAGAGAACAAGAAAAACTCTTACACCTTGGTCTTCTTAATCTTGGAAACTCTTCTAAGAAAGCGTTAACCGCCCAACAACAACCAAATTCAAAGAATCCTAAGAAGTCGTATCCTAAAAAGAATGGTCCTAAGCCAAACAAGGGTCCTAAGCAATTTCAGCCTCAAAATGAAAAATCATTTCACCAGAATGAAAAGGCAAATAAAAACAAAGGGAAGAAGACTGATAGACATTGCAACTTTTGTAATCGAGATGGCCACTTAGAATCTAAATGCTTTAAGAAGATGGAAGCCTTGGAAGCAGCAATGAAGAAGCATAACATCAATTTGGAGCACTCTTCAAATTCATCTTCAGGAATGGCACTTTCTGCATGTGGTTGT
>APFE031024977.1:8138-27011 GCA_000404065.3 Pinus taeda | reverse complement strand
TACCTATACCGATAGGTTTCATTTTTCATGATTGGATATCAGAGGTCCAAATATGTTCTGCTTTGGCAAATGCAAAGATCTCATATTTTCCTAAGAAGGCAGTGTCTATATCAGTTTTGATAAGAATTCAATTTTGATGGATGGTCCAACAGTCTAATCTGGATCATGCCATGTTTCAATTTCCGTGTTGTAGTATAGAGAGTGATATCTGTCCAAACTGTTTAATCTTGGTAGATCAAGTAGCTAGGTAGAGAAACAAAGGTTCCCAACTGTCTAATCTGGGACCTTGGAAGGAATAAGGGTTGCATTAGATAGGGAATATGAGAAAAAGCCAATAAAAGAAAAGGCATTCAAAGGGTTTGCAAGTCCAAGTGCACCCTCCAAGAAGGAACAAAAAATGCTAGGAAAGCTTGTTGGGTAGGTAGATGGGGTTGCAGAAATGGTGTCTCTTTCAAAATCAAAGTTGCTGAAATGTATACAGGAAGAGCAGCACTATGAAGCATGACTAACTCCCCTATTTCTCATTTGTAAAACATTCATTACTAACTCCCTTTCCCCAAAGTTGCACAAAGCATAAGAAATCATATGTTTTACATTCTTATACCCTTGAGAAGCCACATTTCTTGTGCAAAAATCTTTTCATTTTGAACTACTCCTAAGTTCAAGCTATTTGCAAACAAAACTTGGTTGAGCTAGCCCTCACTCATAAATTCCTTCCATATTAACAACTAACTATACTACTTAGCTCCCTATACTCCTTTACCCCTAATATTATAAACACCATGGTGTATAAACCCCACAATGCATAAATATCCCCTCCCTGGCACTATAGCCATAGTATTCTATCCCTGGGGCTTGAATTGACACCTGGTCAAGGTCAAGAACCCATGACTCACCTCCTTGCTCCACCTCAGATCAATTCCCCTACCCAAAGTGCCATGAAAAACCTTAAAAACCTTGAAAACCTTGAAAAAACATGAAAAAAAACCTTGAAAAACCCATAAAATTACTCCAATGAGCGGAAAACTTTGTAAAATCACCTTTCCCCGCTTTATCCTAAGGTCGGGGTCCTTCGCCTTTTAATATTTCATGAGTTTGTGCAAAAAACCCCTTTACCCAAAGTTTCCGCCTTCAGAAACTTTAATGCCCAAAACTTCACAAAAACCTTGAAAATCTTTTGTTTTCTATGATTAGCGGGCATAAATAAATTAATGAGAAAAACCATTGAAAAATTCACCAAAGGAAGGTTTATTGCCTGGAGGGCCCCGCCATCCACGTCTGCAGAGGAAATTATTATTTTATTACCCGCCTGCTTGTACTTATCCTCCGTGCAGGTTAACCATCCGACGGCCGTCTGATCGCGCCTCATCCAGATCCATGGCCGAGGTTGATTTCGGGCCATCCCGACGTCCGCACGATAACCAACGCCGCTGCTACCGTCCGCGCAAGTCAGGTGCCCGACGACCGTCCGATCTCCCGCCTCCAAATCAACGGCCCAAATGAATATCGGAAGGCCTTACGTGTCTGACAGATACCTTCCGATATCTGTCAGACGCTTACGTCAGGCCAGCATCAGCACAGGGGCACGCGTCTTCATTTGATTGCATCGGAGCGATGCCTGACATTCCGTCCGACGTACAGGACCCCATCCGATATAGCGACACCTGTCCAGTCCACGTGAGCGCCCCGGCGCCGCGCACGTCACCTCCAAGTTCATTCCGCCTTGTTCCTGATTGGTCCACCCGGCCGCCACATCATCACCCCGTGGACCTACCGCTGACTGCCACGTCACCATGACGACGTCATGCTGACGTCACCCAAACCGGGCCCCCATGCTGACGTCATGCTGACGTCATCCACAAAGCGCGCCAAAAAGGTTAAAAAACCATATTTTCGCCAATTTTCACTGTTTTTCGTAATTTTTCAAAATTTACTGTGAAAGCCTGCTGCATGAGAATTCACGACGCCGAGCCATCAGCCAACCTGCAGCTGTTTTCGAAGCACCCCGCGCACAAAATCCAGTTAAATTCCTCAGTCTAAACCAGCGTTTGCCAGGTATTTCGGCCCTATCCTCTAGTCATCTGGTTTTTCTTGAATTCTCTGTAAAACCCGCCGTTAAAGCCTGTGAGGCGTGAAATTCACTGATAAACCAACTGTATTTTTTCCAAATTCGAACAATTGAGACCTGAATGTAGTGTCGGGAACCTCCAATTCACCATAAAATCTGTTAAAAAACCTACCCTGTTCGCGCAAACGTGAACTTCTGAGTAACTCCCATGACTGACAAAGAAGGTCTCCCTACTGCTAAAAATCGTGCCTAAGGGGTTAGCATTGTCCCCCTAATAGTAAGCAAACCCTGTTAGACCTGGTTCCCGTCAATCTCATAAATTCAAGCAGCAATTCAGTGATTATTCATATAAAGCATGGAAACCCCTGAAGTCCTCAATGTCACTCCTTTGAATGCTCCTCAGAGGGAGCTAGACTGGCAGGAACTAGCAGACCTGGATTATCAGATTTCAGAACACTCCAGACAAGGTCTCACCCCTCATCTTCAATTGTTAAATGAGTTCAGAACCAAACACAGAGAGGGAACAGATATCTTGGGCATTTGGGAGTCTGCCCTGCCAACTTTTAAAATGCCTATAGTCAGGCAATTCCCTGATTTAATTTATCTTTGTGCCAGTCAATATGAGCCATCACAAAGAGCTGTAGTCAATCCCAAAGGTGAGGTGGTGTTCTATACCACCCCTCAAGCCATCAGAGACATGGTGCAGTTCAAGTCCAACAAGACAATGGTTCCCCTATCCCTGCTGGATTTAATCAACCAAGGGAACAAGACACTAACAGAGGCAGAAATTCTGAGGTTTAATCAGCTATTTGTGAGCAAATCAGACACAGTCCTGCATCCTCCAATCTTCAATGGATATCTAAATCAGCTTGGACTAGACCTAGCCCATATGGTGAGCTCAGTGCTGGGATACGGAACAATGGAGTATATAGAAGAAACTGTGCTTGTCATGATGTTAAGGTTTGTCCCTGGGAGGGCCCCTATCTGCTACAACTATGCCAAATATATCTCTGACAAAATTCATGAGCAATTCCTGCACTTGCCTAGAGAGAGGGTGTTTAAATACACCTCATACATCTATCATCTTATCCTGTACCACCAATATGAGCAATTCTCTTTTGAAATCAAGAGAAATGATGCAGCAGGTAATCCAAGATCAGTGGTGTATTGGAGCTCCATCTTTCATAGCGAGTCACCTTACACCTACTGTGAGTTCATAGATGATTTCATACATCCAGCCATGTCCCTACTTATGACAGAACCTCCTCCAAGGCTCACTGACGAAATGAAAAGGATACTGCAACTATCCTCTGCTTACAGCATAGGGGACTGGTATTTTTACCAGCATCACACAGTTATCAGGATATATGGGTGTGAGCTGAGACCATTCAGATTGCCCAGATTTGTGCCTATGAGGCTTTTTGCCCTAGAATATTTCAGACAGTTTGCATATGTAGACCTAATCCATTTCTCAGGAAGGGGCAAGAAGGCCCAACTTAAAGTAAAAAACCAGCTCGGGCACATTGTGTTAAACAGAAGAGAGGGATGGAAGGAAGCAGAGAGAATGTTGGAGGGCCTTGGCTTGACACAGAGCTTCCTATGGAAACCATATGACCCAAATGGTTTCATATCCAAGAGGAGATTGAAATACAAACTCTCTGGTTATGAGCATCATGGCATGATCCTCATAGCAAGGCATGCAAACCAGCCGAAATGGCAGAAAAACACCTTGATAGAGCCCCTAACCCAAGAAGAACTAAATGACAGGGCTAGGAGATATTTATTGAAAATGGCTGACTTGGAGTGTCCTTCTCAGGTACATACCCTACCCAGTCCTCACACAACAACTCCAGGTTCCTCGTCTGCCACCCCAGAAGGAGCAGCACAAGTTTCGAAGCAAGGACTGGACAAAGGAAAAGGCAAGATGGTAGAAGAAACAGAGGATCAACAGCAGGAGGGCCAACAGGGCCAGCAGGAGCAACAGCAACAAAATCAGCAACAGACTGATCAACAGGATCAGGAACAGCAAAACGGAAAGGACCAAGCAGCCACCCAAGATAAAACAACTGGCATGGCGCCTCCCAGACAGGAGTCTAGGGTCGACCCTTCAATCCTTCACACCCCTCTAAGGGAGGACATCAACAGGAAAAGGGATAGGGAGACACCTCTGACAGAAGGACCAGAGAAGAGGCAAAGGCTAAATCCATTTGGAGAAGAGGAAATGCAAAGCTTTGAGGCCTCTGCCAGCTCATTACAGCAAGAGCAGGACAGAACAGCACTTGGGGAGGTCAGCTCATCAGGTCAAGGCAAAAGTAGAGCTGAAGGCATCAAAGACTTCTTCAGAGATGCAAAGAGGAGGAGTGAGCCACTGAAAATAAAACTATACAATTATCTTTTAAACATGGCTCCATCAAATCAACATAGGCTTATGGCTGCATACGATGTCCAAGAGGCTAAGTTGACTTTGAGTCACTTCACTCCCACAGAACAGCGACCTCAATCAACTGCTGACTATATAAGGACAAACCTAGAGGTCCTTGCAAAAGACATCCACCCAATGGACCAGATCGAGCTTCATAAACAAACAGGTGAAATGGTCTATGCTACCCTGGCAGACAAGACCCTAGTGAATTACAGGCTACAGAACAGTTTGAATAATACAGCATCACAGCTTGAGTTGGAGAGGGCAACCTCTCAAGCCAAGGACAACAGAATCAAGGCCTTGGAAGACATCATCATAGAATTTGGGCATGATCCCAATGATGTCAAGGCCATCCAGGAGGTCCTTAAGCTAAGGGATGCAGATGTAGCTGCAATCAAAAAGAGGATGAAAATCCCACCAACAATTCATCCACAGACCGATGAAGTTGCTCAGCAAAGAAGAGACAAGGACATCACTAACCTACTGATGACATTGTACAAAGAACTGGTGGAAACCCAACAAAGGCTGCTGGAGACTGAGAATACCTTAGAAGCAACTATACAGAAGGGAGAACCAGGGCAGTCTTCTAAACCACCCACAGAGACAATAAACCTTGAGGAGACCCCTAAAGAGGACGTCCCTCCAAAGCAGGACATCCCTCCAAAGGAGGCAACAGAAACAAAGCAGGCAGAAGAAACAGTTCCAGCCACAACAACTCCAGCTACAACAGAAGTGTCTGCAAAAGAGCCAGCCACTGCAGCACCACCAAAAGAACAGACCGAGAGCCCAGATATGCAGAAGCTAAGGCAGGAAATTCAAGTGCTGGAAGCTCAAATGACAGAGCTGAATAAAGCCAAGGAAACCCTAGCTAAAATAGAGGAAAAATATGATAAATCCAAGCAGAACGTGGCTGAAAGGGAGAGGGAAGTTAAAGCCCTGAAAAAGACTATTGCAGAGTTGGAAAAGCAGCTCAATTTTGACAAAGTAACAGCAGAAGTCAAGCAGGTGATATGGACTGCTATTGGGCAAGCAGTCACTAACCAGTGGGAGTACATTGTTGCCATATATGAGCAGATAGGACTCATTGGCAAAGCAAAGAAAGAGCTATACATGGCAAGAAACGACCTAGGCAATATGGCAGACCTTGCCCCAAAGATGATAGAAGTCCTGAATTATAGGAATAGTTCTCAGCTGATCCAGATGGGAATTGCTAACAGAACTGAAACTATTTCCATAATTAAGAGGACTACAATGATGAAGAGCCTCATTCAAACACTGGACAGAAGGGTACATGACATGCAAACAGATATAACCAAGTTCCAAAATAGATTCACAGCACTGCAAGACAAAGGGCTCCCCAGCCTAGAAGAATCAGGAAATCTTCTCTCTTATGAGAAGTATATCAAAAGACTAAGCACCTTTTCAGCCATGCAGATTGCTGAGGCTTCTGGGTCATCTACAGCAGGCCCATTGACAGGACAAGCTTTGTTTAATAAATTAGACAATTTGTTCTTTATTAAAAATGAGGTAGCACATTTATTTGATAAGCCTCCCGATTTTTATAAGTATACTGAAGCTGATGAGACCGTAGGGTTAATTTTGAAGCATCAGCTTCCTCACCCAGATAATTGGCAGGACTTGGTAAAACTACTTTTGAATCAGGGGTGAAAAGGAAAACAATTTTTGTAGCAACACAGTCAATACTGCACTTACAGGTGGACAAAGCCACGACAGAAAGCATAGAGGCGCTGAGCCAACTCAGCACAGGTACTCAGCATCAACAACGACATCAGCAGGTACAAGTGACAGAGTCAAGAAAGATACAGAAAATCAGAGACAGTAAGGCACTTTAATGCTTCATTTATGAAGAACAGCGCAGTTAAAGTCCGCAGTATTCAAAGGGAAAAAAGCCATTCTGACAGCATTTAAAAGCTTTTACTATCATTTATACTTGTAATAACTTCTCATCTACTTTATCTATACAAGTGTAATAGATATTTTTTCCTCAGATGACCTCATTCCTGAGATATTTTGTAGACAAACTTCTATATATTCCCCCTCGCGTTTGTTTAGAGGGGTTGGACTCCGGATGTAAGAATTCTTTTCTGAGATATTCTCTGCTACTCTGATATTGTAAATTTCTCAGACAGTTTAATACAAAGGCAGTGGAATTTCTTCAATAAGGTGTTCTCTCTTGGTCTCTTGATGGTGTGTGGCTCAAAGTTGCAGGATTCTTGTTCATTACATGACTCAATAAGTTTTCTCATGGCTCAATACGTTATGAATGTTTCCAGTTATTCCATATGTTGCTCATATTTCCTGTTTCTCATGTTTCCTCTGTGTTTAAAACTCTAGACAGTAAAGAAAAAGGATAGCCTCAGGATTTAGTCGTTCACTACCCTGAGCTCAATCTGAACTGCCTCATATGTTTTCTTCTGCTAAAGTGTTTAAAGTGTAATTCTTGAATGCTACCTTTAAGCCATATCCTTACTGTGCATTGTTGTTTTAAGAATTCAAGTGATTGCTCTTAGATGACATGCCTCTTTCACAAATATACAGCCTAAAGTAACGAAATCTTCATTGCTCATTACTAGTTGTATATGCATCATTTTCAAAATTTCAGAGTTTGTTCCATGAAGTGCACACAGGCCCTGTAGCTTTCCTCCTCACCAAAATCAAGACTTCAAGAGAAAACACTCCTAGACCCCATTGCCCAATGGATTAATCAGCCCTGTTGATATACTTTAGAGGAAACAGAAGCATCCTCCCAACCAAATACACAACAAATACCGAAAACTTATCTCACAACTAGCCTAAACCCCTCACTGAAAGTAGTGACAAACCTCAAAGAGAGATCCCTCTCTGACTGCAGCTGGGCTAGAAGCTGTAGCCCAAAGATTGGTTAGTGGTTACCCCGGCCGTATTCTCTTAGGAGTCAAAGAGAACAACCTGGGTGTTAACAGTATCCTCATATTGTGCTAACAATTCTTTCATAAAAAATTTCAAAGTGAAAATTTATTTATGAGAACAAATCCATCGATACCACACAAATTGATTGGGTTCTAAATAAAAATATGTAATGCGTAAATTTTGTGTGTGTGGCACATCATGTAGATAAAATAATTTCTCCATGTGTAGTATCCATGCTAATGGATCATTGCCATCAAAATTCATCATATCAATCTTTGGAATATGGTTGATCTTCAACCTTGAGTTAGAGTCTCCAAAATCGTGATTCACATTCTCTTTTTTCTCTTCATGAGTTTCATGGACTACCTTGTTACTATTAGGAAGCATTCTTATAGCAACCTTGTAAACCTTCATTCAAACCTTTTGGGTCCCTTTTGATTTTTTTTAAACCATCCTTTAAACCTTCCATGTTTCCTTTTAAACCATTCTTCAAAACCATCCATCTTAGCTTCCAGTTAATTTTTTGTTACTCTTTGTGAGAGCGAAATTGTTGCACTTGGTCTCATAATTTTGATATAGCATGTTACATTTCTTCCTCTTCTTCATGTGTCATACTAGACCTTTCTATTGTATTACTAGGAGTATGCAGTATTTTATTTCAAGGAATATTAGAACCAAATAATGATAAATGTGCTTCAATATTCCCTTTGAATCACTTCAAACTAATTATTCAAACAAAAGTTATGCAAATTTAAAAAAGTACACACCTATTTCTTGCTTTTAGGAGACTAATCTTGAAACTGTTGTATATCTGTAATATTGGCTCTCCAAAGTCTGAAATTACATTTTGTGCTAGCCCTTTATGTCTTCTTTCCAACCCCACTATTTAAAATTATATTGGATTCTTCAAGATAAATTTATTCCAATTTTCCCAAGATGACCTGATTATGGACTAGTTTAGTAGAGAGAGACTGTATGGTATTCCAAATTTCATTGTTTTAAGCTTCAACCCTGAAAATGACACACGAAAAATATAATTCGTGCAATTTCTTACACTTTTTACGAAATTCAAATTTGGTGCTTGAAGAAAAAGTTATGACTTTCTATGAAATTCAAATCTAATGCTCGAGTGTAGGTTTTCTAGGGATATTTTTGGAGATATCCTATAAAATTGTAAGATTGTGTAGCTTATGAGGTACTCCACAAGCTTAGTGATATGGGTTTGTGTAAATTTTGTCACAAAAGACTTTGTGGGAAAAGAACCCAGGTGAAGGGGTTTTAGATCTAAGAATGGGTTTAAAATCTAAAATAAAATTAAAAGGAAATTAAAAGGAAAAATTAATTCGCAAGGTCTAAGTGGATAAAACCCTAATTTCTAAGGCGTTCCTAAGAGGCCTAAGGAAGGGGTATTTAAAGAGGCCTAGGGGGAGGTCTAAAGGGACATCAAGATGGTTGATCTCCTGTGATCATGTGCTAGAAATATATTTGAGTACCTCGGGAGCTGCAGAGACCTAATGGATGATGAGTGAGAGCATAAAAGGGTAGATACAAGACTGTAAAGAAGGCCAAGGATGCTTAGAGTTGTGGGGAAGGTTCTCCATCTCACTTTGTTCTCAAGGAAGGTAGATATGTGCAAAGAGAGGAGACTCTTTCCATGTAAAGGATGAACTCTAAGAAGGGATAATTCCATGTTCGTACAATCCTATAATTATGTGTGTATGCACTCAGTTTCATGTTGAAATAAGGGTCGAGAACCCTTAGAAACAAGACCTAATACCCTGTGATAATGTTACTAATTTTGTGTTTTTATCTCTGCAATTGGAGCTGAAGCTCAGGTGATCCAGATTTCTTAATGAAGGAAATGAAATACATATATAAATAAAAACACAAAGTTACATCGAAAACAAAACTTCAATTCATTAATAACAAAGTATTGAAAACTTTATACATGTAGAATGGAAATAAACTATCTTAGGTGATGGTAGTGTATGTTTGAGAAGAGATGTGGTAGCTATGTGCCTTCTGAAGTATGTTATAATGAAGCTCAAAGGACTTTTATCATTAAGAAACAATGGGAAAACCTAAACATATAAAAACCTAACCCTGGGATATGAAGCGCCAAAATCTTGTGGGCCCCGTTGGGGTTAGTTGGAGCCTCAACTTCTTGGAGTCATAACTTTGGTATATGATCTTTATTTAATTATCATTATACCTCATTTTGAAGATCTCCAAGAAGAGGCAGAAATAAGATGGGAAATTTTATTACACTTTTCCGGTCTCTTTATTTTCCCCAAAAAATATCTTTTAGGCCCTTAAAATGGATTTAGAAGTTGAGCACCTGAAAAACTACCAAAAACAGTAAGATGCGCTACAATTAAGGAAACTGAAAGAAACAATGGTGGGGGTCCAAGTGGAATATGAGGGTGGCCACCAATATCCACTTGGATCATTAGAGTGGTAAAAATATGAGATGAGGGGATCTAGATTGATGATGAGGGTCCTATACAATGAGGAATAGTGCTAGCAAAAGAGTAGAGAATGGCCTAAGTGATGGGTTGTCTCAAGGATTTTGAGACAAAAAATTAAAATCCCTAGTTTAATGCAACATGGAAGAATAAAAAATCCAAAGTGCAAGCATCTAAGAAGAAGACCTTAGAGATCTGTCATAACCTTGGGAGGCCTAGCGAAATTGAGAAGAAGAACTGTTTGGTGGTTTTTTCTTGTAATTATGTAGGTCTAGTTTGGGAGGAGAAAACAGCGTTGAAGAGATGCAATCTGGGATGAGCCCCATTACATGTAAATATGAGCATGTTTTGTGTGCTAGATTAGACCTAAAGATAGGGACCAGACCGTTAATAAACAACGCAATATTTAAGGCCAAGAATAGGAATATTAGCACAAGATTGAGGAGTTTTGAGGCATATATTGAGGGATGACATGGCTTCAGGAGGCCCTAATCAGAGGGGCTAAAAAAATCAGAAAATTTCATAGGGCCAAGACCAAGAGAAGCATAATAAGTCTACTAGGTAAGGTATGTGTTGCATTCTTTAGTGTTTGATGCTTTCTGGTGGATGAGAGTTTGGATTTGGGACAACTGTATGGTAGCCTAAGTATAGGATGAAGGATTTTTATAAGGTTCTCTAAAAGTTCTCTAAGTCCAACACTTGTGAAGGAAAAAAATTCTAGTAGAAGGGAAAGTATATTAGGGCTCTAAGAATAGTCTCTTATGAGGGAAGATAAGGGATATTAAGAATACTTAAGGCCTAAGGACTTGCATACTTTGTAGCAGTCAAGTGGGCCAGTCAAGTAGACCTAGATTAGTGAAGTTGGGGTCGTATTCTTCATTGAAAGTGGGCAACTTCCAAGCCCTAGACTTGCATCATTGTAGCAGCAAAAGTGGTAGAAGTAGGCAGACCAAAGAGTTGTTCACAAATGGAGTTATGAACAACTGATTGAAGAACCTATGTGCTAGTGACCTTGAAGGACAAAGGATAAACTACAAGGAAACTTGACTTGGTCGATATTCAGTGACCTAAAGGGGTTGTTATCAATGATAGAGGAAGATTGAGGTGTTCTAATTTGTTAGGCAAGAGGACCCACCAGATGTGTTTAGGGAACATGGACTAAAGGGTTGTGTGTGGCCACCATCAGCAAGCAGCTCAAGTGTTGTCTTATTTATGGTAGCTCAGTGGTCAAATTGATTGACACCAAGCCCTAGTTGTGTCCTTGTATTAGGGTTGTATGCAAGGGCCATCATCCCTTGTACAAGAGTCTTAATACTATTTTATTATAGTTAGTAATATACTGAAGAAGGTTTTTAAAAGGTTAAAAATGGTTTTGTGCACTAGTTGATTCACTGATGTGTTTTTATTTCGCTGTGTAATGTAGGATTGTTGTGGCATTTGGGTCTGTTTCTGTCAGAGGATTCTTGAGTGTCATGTAAATTAAACTAAATTTATAGCCTATTATATGATCCCATTATAGCCAATCATTTCCTTTTCCTTTGTGAGTGTTTATTATAGCTTTAGGTTATTTTTAAATTCAGGAGGCTTCACTGAATTTATTTTCTTCAGAGAAACACAATGCATGGAAATTTCACATTGAAATAATGTAAATGATAAGGATATAAGATAAGTTTGATTTTTTCCCTAGAGAAATGTAGCCATATGATCCTACAATGGAAGTCATATATTTTTAAGTGCCCAAATCCTACAAAAAAATTGCAAGGTTGAAATCAACTACATGGGCCTCAAAATTGGAGTCCAAGAGAATGATGTTCGACTTTACACAATAGTGTATCGGGGTGCAAATGGCAGAGCCCTTTAGTAGCCTCAATAGAAATCTTGTATCTAGTAGCCCATTGCAAAAACCTACCTTCTTCCTATGCAGTAGCTCACCTAGGCTTTGTAACAAGCATATTGATTTCTTGTTTTGAGAAAAACCCCAATAATCTCACTATATGTTGACGTCAAATCTTGCCCAAAGTTTGAATCTATGTAGAAAATCCATGGTCGTGAGAAGGCCCTCTTGCAATCTCAAAAACTCTCTTCATTACAAATTCCTCCCTACTTTTTGCATTGAACCCTTGTACACAACCTTTTCTCCTCCTTCCCTATAATATTCTTTTGTTTCAAACAATCCAGGGCACCAACACGGGTGAAGTCCAACCTCTAGGATGCTCTTAGTTTCTAGGATATTCAAGTATCACTCTTCTTCCAATCCTTGGCTTTGATGATGGCAATAGAGGAAAATACTTGTGAGCATAACAATAGACTTATGGCTATAATTAGCTTTACAGTCGAAGAAATTGAAAAAACCTTGACATGAGGGTGTGACGAATTCACTTGAACTACACAAGCGCCCATATACAACCCACGCAATCAAGGGTTCCTAACAAAGGATGTTGCATTAAAGAAAGTGATTTGTTGCCATTGGTTACAACACCGGGCATATTATTGTAGGAGAAATCCATAAAATCCGAGTATCATGGGATATGATAGACATAGGGAAATGTTTAAGGCAGTGGCTTGTGTAGTATAAGACACACAAGGCTCTCCCTATGGGAAATATGGCGAGCTAGAATTTCCTGTATTTTTAGAAGGATAAGCCTCATGTGAGGAGCACATGCACTAATATTACGATATTCTTTTTGGAGATTGGTATGCATGAATAAAAGATGCCTAAAATAAATCGATGCACAAAGAATATTTGGGAAAATTATCCTATGGGATTTTTCAACAAGGCCTCAACCTTCGAGGCATGTGCTAGTGGGATGGTCATATACTTGGATCCAAGACTATTCTATCATTTGCTCTAGTTTAACAACAAAGGCCCAAACACTGGAGGAGAGCTTCTTGCTTTTTGGGTAGTCCCTTTTTTCTCTAAATGGCTTGGCATTAAGGAAATTGACATATTCAGAGACTTAAAGTTGGTTGTGGGGTGGATAAATTCGAGAAATAAGTTAGAGAATCTTCAGCTCAGTAACTGGAAGGACAAGGCCATATTGTTGTTGAGAGACTTTAGAAGGGTCTTCATTTCTCATATTTATAGTGCACAAAATAGCGAGGTGGATTTTTTGTCTAAAGAAGGTTCATACATAGAGCCAGGGATGATCAAATTCCTTGCTTTTGAAAACAACTATCTCCAACGATTTAGAATTGTCAAGATATGATGGGACATCTCGTCTCATAGCTTTTATCTGAATATTTTTTCCTCACTGTTTTTGGAGTTTGTCATAACAATTTTATTCTAGACATATGTCACATGTTAAAATTTTGGTTTACATAGAGGATCTGAAACAAATTTTGTGTGACATACTAAAAAGAAGAAATCTATAGAGTTAGTCTTTGGTATGATTAGATTATTAGTTTTTTTTAATACAAAAAAACATGACATTGAGTGGCATGTTTATGTACCTATGTAAAAGAGAAATGATGATAATAAAGATAAATCTCATGTATATGTAACTTCCTTTTATAATGAAAACAATTGTTTTTTCTTTCTTGAAAAAAAAAACATGCTAAGCATTTGCTCTAATTTTACAGGAATGGTTTTAGAGAAATGATGATGTGAGATGTTCATAGAATTAAGGATGCCTATATTGGTGATTATGGGCGGAATTGGGCCACTAAAATTATTTCTACTCAAATCTATGTAGAATGAAATCTTGTATTGTCTTATCCCATTTGGGGTTTGCCTCGAGAATCTATTGTTACTAGAATCCAACTTGCTAAGTTGTCTCAGTGCCTTAATATCAACAAGAATAGGTCCTATGAATTCATTTCCATCATACAAAAGCTGTTAGACAAGTGGACGTATAGTCAGATGCAGTGGTTAAGGATACAATCAACTGTGATAGTCTCGATGAGACTTTGATATGTGTCCCATTAGATAATTGTCCTAGAACTAGATGAGGCCTGGACTAAACCCATCCTCATTTATTTGTTTCCATTTATATGCTTCCATGATGTGTAGGTAATTGCAATTTGGATGACGCGAATATCATCGGCTCACAGTCTTGGGTATTACCCTTGCAGGCGAAGTCAAGGTTTTATTAAGTGTGATGTGAAGTTTGGGGTGTGGAAGAAGGCCCATCGCTGAGTGTTATCTATGTTTGAGATGGAAAAGTGGGGAATTTGTTGATTTAAATTCATTGAGGTCTCACAAGTGCATACTTTGGCATCCAATAAAGCATCCCTTTTCTAGTCTACAAGCACTCCAACCTCCTTATCATGCATCTGAGGCTTGTGTTAGCCTGACCCTTGAATTCTTGAAATTATGGTAAATCGGGGCCATGAGGAAAATTTTAATATTAATCCCATAATAGCACTCATCCTAGTGTATTACTAAAGTAATTTTAGCACCTTTGAATCTTAGGGGGGATCTGTGATCAGTTGTGCTTGCTTTCTTGTAGCTTGTGCAACTGTGTGGATCCTCCCCCTGAATATTGGCATGTTGTTCTTGGAAATTTTAGCTATTGTGCATGTTATTGGTATCACTACTTCATGACACAGATCGAAGCAATCCATCTAATTAGGTATTCTCACTGATCTCCTCTCTTCTAGAAATAGGCACTCTATTTTGAAACCTCTCGGTATTTGATATAATTGGAATACATGGTCTGTTCTTTAAAGGGATTATGTCAATCAATCTGCACTGCCCATTTCAGACATTATGTCGATAAATTTTTTGTTGGCCAGTTGAGCTGAGGGTACACTTGGGTATTTCGATTCTGTTTCTCACTCTGTTGTTGTTGAGGTTTACAAGACCATTATCCGTACTCTATTTTCAGTCATGTGGAGTTTTCTCTCATCCTCTTTGGTGTTAGTTTGGAGGATGGGATTGTCGACTTCACTCAGTGGGGCGGTCATAATTTGAACACCTTTGTAACTAATTGGAAGTGTTAATATATTTCGGAGGCCAAGTAGTCAGTCTCTCTATGAAAATTTTTGATAATTCTAATCAATTGCATAATAAATTACAGGAAGACATATATGTTCTCCAATTGAGTCATAATAATTTAGTCGCAAGCCTCAACCCATTCATGGAAATGATCATTAATTATCAAAGCCTAGCCTTATTTAGAGAACTGAAGCTAAAGTCTCGAGTTTGCATCAGTAGTTGGAGAATTCACAGTTATCTTTGCAACACCAATAGTCTAATTTAATTTCATCTAGTCATTCTGCCAGTTAATCCAAGCCTGTTGTTCTAGACCTCAATGATCCTATCTCAAAAATTGATGTAAAAATTGAAAAAAATGACCTTGTTGAGTCTTCTATTCCATAACAATGCTAGTTAAAGGGTATAAGATTTTGGGCCTCTATTAGTAAAGTGTTAGGAAGAAGCTCTTATATTACAAAGTGCTAATCAAGAAACTCTCATTTTGACTTGTTTTGATGTAATTGTTTCTTTGATCCCTATTGGTAGATGCCAAGGGTTAAGATGGATGTAGGCTTTTCTATTTTCCTCTTTTAAATAGGTTATATTCCACATAAATATCATGGTTCAATACCATGGTTCTGGTAAACTGCTCAAAAACCACTGTTAACTTGACCAAGTCAAATTTATTACGACCCAACAAAAATTAATAACAACAATAATAATAACTTAGTATTTTTATTTTTATTAGTTTAATTTGAAGTTATTTTTGTTTTTATATTTTATTTTGAAGTTATTTTTATTTTTATTTTTATTTTATCAAAGGGTTGAATTTATTTTATTTTGGCTGAATCGAAATGATTATAGGACATTGCAATGTCTGTACCATACCAATCTAGATCCATCTTAACTCTGAATCTATTAAGTGTCAAGAGGGATCAAATATTTTTTCACTTTAAAAGATATTTGAATCTCAAGACATTTGATTACCCCATGATAAATTGCGCAAGGAAATAGGAGGCTTGGAGGATTGAAGGAAGGCACAAGTGTTGTCTATTCTGTTTATGAGCAGCATTGAGGGATTGTACTAAGAGTTGGATAGCTTCTGAGCTAAAGCTTTGTGTAATCTGGACATATTTCCACTTGTATGATAATACAGAGATCGAGGTTTTTTAGCTGAGGCTTTCCCCAAAGTATTCTTCTGTTTTCATGTGTGATTGCTTTCTGATTCTCTGTTATATGTGTTCTCTTTTTTCTTGCTCAAATTGATTAAGCTTCTTTAAAGTTTGTTGTAGAAGTAGATCTAGTATTTTTCTTTAGTACATTGCATTATCAGGTGATCTATAGTGGGAATTTGAACATGGTATCGAAGTAAAGGTGATCAAAGAGAAGAACAGTATACAAGAAGGGAGAAGTTCGCAATTTCAAGTTCCTGATTATAGAAATTGAGTTCTTATCACATCTCAATTTCACCAATGGCGTTCAGCGTTTGAGACTCGAGTATGCCCTTGATGGCAGCTCGAAATATATAGCTTGGAAGGATCACATGGAAGTGGTATTAGAGGACAACGGTTTGAAGGACTTCATTGATCAAGAAGTCCCTAAGCCTGCAACAACTAATGCCCAAGAATTGGCAGAATGGAAGAAATGTGTGGCTAGAGCAAGGATAATACTCTTGGAAGGAGTTCGAGACCACATTGTCTCGAGATTCCATGGGAAGGAGACACCGTTTTCGATGTGGAAAACATTGAAGGATCTATATCAGAACAACAAAAATCAGAGGTAGTTGGCGTTGAAAGACAAGCTTCAAAAAATCAAGTGTGAAAAGGGCGACACGATCTCTACATTCTTGAACAAGCTCACCACTTGCAGGGATGAGCTTGGAAGTGTAGGGATCACGACAGCCAATGATGACATGGTGAGTCTTGCTCTCCTCGGTCTTCCTAAGAGCTAGCATAGCTACCCAGACTAGGTAAATGGAAGAGAGAAACTACTAGATTGGGAATGAATTTGGTCGGATCTGATGCAGGAGGGGATAAGAAGAAGCACCAGAGATGGTCCTTCATCCAAGGAGGATGAAGAAAACTGTGCCTTAGCGATTAAGGCAAAGAAATGGAAGGAGAAGGATTCTCATCCCAAATCGAGTTCTTCCCATGGTGGGAAGAAATTTGACAAATCGAAAGTGCGATGCTTTCATTGTCATGAGGTGGGCCACTTTGCTACAAATTTTCCACTGAAGAAATCCAAGAAGGGATCTGTGGAAGGATCACAAGGTGAGGCACTGGCCTCATAGTTCGATTTGGATTTCACCCTCATCACATGCATGGTTTCATCCATGGTGGGATGTGGTTGGTTTCTTGACAGTGGAGCTTCATCCCACATGACCGACGATAAGAGTTTGTTCAGTACCTTGGAGGAGAAAGGTCTCCAGATACTCATAGAGATGGGTAATGATGAAAAGTATAGTGTCTTAGGAGTAGGCACAGCTATTTTTCAGAGGGAGCATGGAGCTTGCATTACCTTGACAGATGTCAAGTATGTGCCAGGACTAAGGAAAAACTTGGTATCAATCGTGATGCTAGAAGACGAAGGCTAGGATGTAGTCTTCATTCAGGGAAAGGTTTTCCTTAGACACATCACCACTAGACAGGCGAAGCAAATCATTTCATGAGTCAAGAACATGTATGCTCTCTAGGTTCAAGATGCATGCAAAGCCTTGAGGAGCAAGGCAACTGTTGGAGACTTGGTGGTTGAGAGGGAGAGTACACTACCTCTCAACATGTAGCGCCAACAATTGTGAAGGAGCCACAATTGGATAAGAAGCTTCAGGAAGTTGTGGAGCAGCCACAACTAGAGAAGATGAGAGGAGATCAAGTGGAGGCATCCACTCATGCAGAGACCTCCAGTAGGGGGAAATTTCAAGCCAAGTGGACAAAGGGATCACATGCAACCATATCTCTAGGTGTGAGGTGAGGCGATGTGAAGAGATGGTCCCAAGAAGGCTAAAATTGGGTAGGGCCCATTAGGAGGTTTCATCTCATGGATCATACGTTGCTACAAGATCCCAAAGTACATAGTAGCAGGAGGAATCGGTGGGATTGATGCAGTCAAAGATAAAAGTGACAGAGGTTAGAGAAGCTAGATACTGAATAGCACAGAGAAGGATTGACAATAGTGCAGTAAGATAGAGTCAATCAAAGCGTAGAGTTTTTAGTCGATAGAGGCAATAGCAGTCAGAGACTTTGATGGCACAGACGTCATTCTGATTCAGTTTGGATGTTTTTTTTTTTGTTTCTGGGATTGTTGGAGCAACAACACTAGGTAGAAATGTTGCATGCAGAACATTCCAAATGTTCAGGATCAAGTTCGAGTGAATGCCTTTCTTGTTGAGAGGGAGTGTTCAAAATGGAAACAAGAAATGCTAAAAATAGAAATGTTATAAATAGCATTGCTATAAATAGCATTTCAGGTACCACTATTGAACATAGCAACAAGGAATGAAAAAATGGAAATACTAAAAATAACATTGATATAAATAGCATTTTGGGATAGATTCCAATTTTAGTTAGTCTCTAAACTAAAATTGAGAATTATAATTCGAATTTGATCTTAGCAGCAGTTTGAAAAAGAATTAATTAATTCATCTTGAGTTAATTAGTTGGAGAAAATCAAACATGAAGTCTATGTGAAGACATGCAATAGTTTCTCCATTGATTGAGGAATTTAACCCTTAGTTAAGAAGATGAGGATGAGTTGTAATTAGTTAGCTCAATTAACTGAGTTAAGTCCAGTTAGATAAGTTCCAACAGTTTGTGGAATTGAATTGTGAGTTCAGTTAGTTAATGCTTGCATGCATGTAACTAGTGTTCTCCAGATAACTGAATATTCTCTCATGAATAACTCATGCATGTCAGTTCATTCAGAGACCTAGTTGAGATCAGAGGATGGGACAGTGTACTATGAGTAGGAGGAATTTTACTTTATAGGAAACTCATCCATGCAGAAGGATCTTATCTCCTTCAGGATTGCGCAATTATTTCAGAGGTTGGTGAGTGTGTGAAGAGGCCAATTCACACAGGTGGCAGCATTGGACCCC
>APFE031024963.1:0-10350 GCA_000404065.3 Pinus taeda | reverse complement strand
AGTTTATTTAAAAAAAATCGTAAAAAAATAAACATAAAAAAATAAATATATCAAGCCATTATACACACATTCAAATAGAAAAGCCTTAAAATGAACTAACTAAATCAAAATAGCTGAAGTGACTAACAAGATGGAGATATTTACTATTTATTGTCTTCTCCCAACTTGCAACTATAACTAAGACAACATTGAAAATGAGTAAAAAAATTAAAATTCTAATTTTTAACCAGAAGTGTTAAAAAATCTTTTTTAAAGAGGTAGAAAATTGAAATTTTAAGTTTTAACATTGGTAAATGTTAGTGTTATGTTGGATAGTTAGGCTGATTTATTTTAAGGGTATGATATCATTGGTCTTTTGAGAGGCCAAGAACTAAACATTGTGTTTTTTTTTAAAGATGAACCTGGGAGGAGTCTCCTATTTTGTATCTTAATTTATGCACAACACCAATATCCACTTTAGTGTAGGCACAGGTCCAATATTAACACTATTTTTTAAGAAGGATTTCTAGAAAGGCAATCTAGTAGCAATAATTCTTTTAGTTAGCATTTTCTTATTTTCTCACTATTCATCCTTGTGACTCGCCCTAGGAGTTCTAGTCCCAACAATTCTTATAACCTTTTAATTAGAGTTTTTCTATATATTGTCACTATCCATCCTTGTTAAGGTTAATTATGTCAAATAATTTAAGAACCAAATTTGATACTTCATACTTCTTTTCAATAGATTTAAGATTTTTGCTAATAAATAAAATGACCAAGATATTTGGTTTTCTTGTTATCATAAAAGTCTTAGAAAGATTATACTCTAGATCAATTAGATTTGGTTGTAAAATATATTTTACTACATTTTTATTTTAATCCTGGGAACAAAACTTAGCAATATTCTTTCTAAAAAAATATGTTTATTAAGCAATATAAACAAAAGAAAAGTTATCAATGTCTTATAGAAAGTACCATGACTCAAAAAGCTTCTAACATCCATTGGATATTTTGAACATAGTTACCAAGTTCTAATTAGAATGAAAACAATATATTGAAAAAATTTAATTCTGAAAAAATTCTTCACTATTCTACCAAAACTAGTTTCCTAAGTATTCTCTTATACTTATTTATATTAAAATTTGTGTTTTTTTTTTTTAATTTTATAAGTTTTCCTAATTTTTCTTATTTTTTCTTAGTGATACATATGTTTTACTTTATTTCAAAAAAAATAAAAATAAAAAAATAAAAATCATAGTGATAGAGACATTAGCTGAAAGAGATATCAACTAGTGAATGTTTTTAAATATCATTGTTTTATATCAATAATGAAAAATGAAATGTTAACAACAATTTATGTTCCTAAGAGAGCTAGATATTTATATTGAAGTTTAAATTTAGGTATTTTTTTATTAAACACTTTCATTGGTATTACAAAAGTTTAAAAAATGCCAAATACATCAGTAAAGGATAAGTGTTTCCCATGTTATAAACATGGAGAAAAGAAAAAAATGTATTGATATAAGACCCTCCCTTAACTAATTTACCAATAAAAAAATTTTTGGATTTTTTTATTCATTCCTAACCTTATATAGTAAGTTTCCCATGAATTTCACATTTGGCTTGAAAGTAGTGATATGAACATCTCACCACAAGTCTAGGTGTAAACATCAAAAGAGAATCACAATACCCTAATGGTATTTAATTCAAAGCTACCTACTCTAGTGTTTTCCATTTCTTTTTATCAATACAACCTATTTTAGTAACTATGGTTTGGAATGTGTATCTCAATAATAAGCTCTATAATATATACCCAGGCAATAGTGACTTCAATATTTTATAGATGAAGTTCAATATTTTGTTGATGAAGTTAAATCCATAAATCAGATATGAAGTGTCCAAGAATAATTTAGGCAACCAACACCATTCTACATAAAGTAAAGTTACTTCGTTCACATGTCATAAAAAAATTATCTTTATTGTTTAATGCTTAGTCAAAATACTTACTCTATATATAAAATCAATCCATATAAATCTAAAACTGATCACTAATTTGAATAAAATCAAAACACATGGTTAACTAAAATATTTCACAATCCAAAGGTCAATAATAAATAAGAAAATGTTCATTAGGGCCATGTAAATATTGTAGTATATGATATTCATATCATATCCATATTTTTCTATTTAATCACTTAACCCATGAAAAAAAGGGAGGTGCCATTTATCAGCTAATGTAAGGAAAGCTTGATCAATAGATACTAGACTGCATCCATCTTTAGAGTATATCCCCATCTTTAGCATACATCCATATTTACTGTCAAATCTAGCAAGAACCCAAAGGCATCAACACAAAGTAGCACTTAGTAGGTGTGGAGTTACGATGGATCTATGGTAGTTTAATTTCCATCTTTAAATAGGTTAATTTTTTATTTTATTTTGACTCAGTCAAATTCTTTCACCCTATTTAGTTTTATTTTTTATTTTTTATTTTCTTTTTATGCAATTTGACATGGTCATAATGTGATGCTACATGACATTACAATCTCTTCCATATTGGCTCTCAACCCAATAAGACTTGGATTTAGTCTAGTTTAATTTCCACCTTTAAAAAGGTTAGAGTCCACATGAATACCTTGGGTCAATACCAAGAATTATCATTACAATGGGTCAATACCACATCTCATACCACTAAGCTATTTGTTTTTTATATTTTTTTATTTTATTTTGACTCATTAAAATGCTTTCACCCTATTTAATTTTATTTTTTATTTACTTTTTATGCAATTTGACCTTCTGCTAGTGTGGATAGTACATGACATTGCAATCTCTTGCATATTGAGCTCTCAAACCAACAACACATGGAGCAAAGGGATTATGAACCCAAAGAATAATATTTAAACCAATGGACTACTATTTTAAACCCAACATTAGTAAACCCAAAGGTAAATATTACAAACACTAAAATAAACAAGGTTTATTTTCTTTGTGAGACATTACAATGCCATTCAACAATGCAAAGGGTTAATACTAAAACTCCAAGGGATTTTCAACAGAGTAGAGTAATATTAAACCAAAGGGACTAATATTATAAAGAGAAGTGATTAATAATCCAAAGGAATTATTAATATTATAAACATAAAGGATTAATACTAAAACACCAATGGATTTAGAACCTAAGGGAATAATATTAAACCCAAGGGTTTAAGGTATATAAACCCAAAGTGGAGAAATTTTTGAGTAATGTATGAGATCACTTTTGAACACAATTTACCATGGTTGGTTATGTTTGACCATTATTGATATTATAATCCCCATTTAATAATAAACTCAAGCAATTTATAGTATGAATATAAGGGAAACATAAACCAAAGGTATACCCAAGGGATTATGAACTAGTACAATAATATTAAACAAGATGGACTAATACTATTAATCCCAAGGTATACAAACCCTAAGATAAATATGAAAAATATTAAAATAAACATGGTTGAATGGATAATGCCTAATAATTAATAATTTAAAAGCAAGGGAATAATAAATCAAAGGAATTATTAATATTATAAACCCAAGGAACTATTAAACCTAATTATTTAATATTATGAACCCAATGAATTACTTAATCCAAAGGATAAATATAAAAAAGCCAAGGGATGAAAAAATGCAATGGATCTATATTACAAACACACTAGATTCATAGATCTCACCATGAATGATATTATAAACCCAAGTTAATAATAAACCGCTATTGATACCAAAACCACAAGGGATTATGAACCGAAGGGAATAATATTAAACCCACTAGACTAATATTATAAACCCAAGATTGGTAAAACGTAATATAAATATTAGAAACAATAAAATAAACATGGTTTATTTTCATGGTGAGGCAATCCTTGTAACAATGCGACATTCAACTATGGCTCACCATTGTTGTCTATGATTAGCAATGTTTGACCATGAATTATATTAGAAACCTAAGAAGATAATAAACCCAAGGGATTGATATTATAAACCCAAGGAATAAAAAACTAAACGTATTAATACTAAGATCCTAGGTGGATTATGAAACCAAGGGAATAATATTAAACCCAAAGCTCTAATACTATAAAACCAAAGTATATAAACCCTAAGACAAATATTGTAATTCCATGGTGGACCATTGTTGACCATGGTTGACTTAATAATAAACCATGGTTAACCATGAAATAAGAAACCCAAGCGATTGATATTATAAAGCCAAGGAAATAATATACCCAAGGGATTAATACTAAAACCCCAAGGGGTTATGAACCTAAGGGAATAATATTAAACCCAAGGGACTAATATTATAAACCCAAGGTATATAAACCCTAAGTGGAGACAATTTGTTTCATAATGTGAGATTGGACCATGATTGACCACAGTTGACCATGCTTTGTTATGGTTTGCCGTGATTGGTATTATAAACCCAAGTTAATAATAAACCCGAGAGATTATCAACCCAAGGGAATAATATTAAACCCAAGGGACTAATATTAAAAACACGTCATTGGTAAAACTCAATATAAGTATTACAAACGCTAAAATAACAATGGTTTACTTTCATGGTGAGACAATCTTTGTCACAATGCGACATTGAACCATGGTTGACCATGGTTGGCTATGATTGACAATGGTTGAGAACCATTTATATTATAATCCTAAGGGAATAATAAAGTGAAGGGATAGATGTTATAAACCCAAAGGAATAATAAAACCAAGGTATTAATACTAAAACCAAAGATATTATGAACCCACAGAAATAATACTAAATCCAAGCGACTAACATTATAAGCACAACATTTGTAAACTTAAATATAAATATGACAAACACTAAAATAAACATGGTTTATTTTCATGGTGAGACAATCTTTGTCATAATGCAACATTCAAACATGGTTGACCATGATTGATATTATAAACCTAAGGGAATAATATTAAACCCAAGGGGCTAATATTATAAACCCAATGTATATAAACCCTAACTGGAGACAATTTGTTTCCTCATGTGAGATGAGACCATGACTAACCACAGTTGAATATGGATGGTTATGGTTGACCATCATTAATATTATAAACTTTTGGTTAATAATAAACCCAAGAGATTATGGACCCGAAGGGAATAATATTAAACCCAAGGGACTAATATTAAAACCCCAACATCTCTGAACCCAAATATAAATATTACAAACAATAAAATCAACATGGTTTATTTTCATCGTGAGACAATCTTTGTCTAATTGCAAAACTGAACCATGGTTGACCATGGTTAGCTATGATGAAAATGGTTGACCATCATTGGTATTTTAAACCCAAGTGATTGATATTATAAACCCATGGGATTGATATTATAAACCCAAAGAAATAATAAAGCCAAGGGATTAATACTAAAACCTCAAGGGATTATTAACCCAAGGGAATAATATTAAACCCAAGGGACTAATTCTATAAACACAACATTGGTAAACCAAAATATAAATATTTCAAATACTAAAAAGAACATGGTTTATTGTCATGGTGAGACAATCCTTTTCATAATGCGACATTCAAACATGGTTGATCATGGTTGGGTATGATTGACAATGGTAGACCATGATTGATATTATAAACCTAAGGGAATATTAAATCCAAGGGATTGATATTATAAAACCAAAGGAATAATAAACCCGAGGGATTAATACTAAAACCCGAATGGGTGATGAATCGAAGGGATAATATTAAACCCAAGGGATTGATATCAAAAACCAAAAGGAATAATAAACACAATAAATTAATACTAAAACCCCAATTGATTATTATAAAGAGAAGGGATTAATAAACCAAAGGTATTATTAATGTTATAAAACCAAGGGATTAGTAAACCCTAAATGGATAAAAAAAAATCGATAATGTGAGATGGCACCATGATTGACCACAATTGACTCTCGTTGGTTATGGTTGACCATGATTGATATTATAAACCTAAGTTAATAATAAACATAAGCGATTGATTTATGAATACAAGGGAAACATAAACACAAGGGATTAATACTACAACCCAAGGGATTATGAACACAAGGGAGTAATATTAAAAAGCCAACATTGGTAAACCAAAATATAAATATTACAAACACTAAAATAAGCATGGTTTATTTTCATGGTGAGACAATCATTGTCACAATGCAACATTCAACCATGGTTGATCATGGTTGACTATGATTGACAATGGTTTTCCACCATTGATATTATGAACCCGAGGGAATAACAAACCCACAAGTTGATATCATAAACCCAAAGGAATAATAAACCCAAGTGATTAATTCTAAATCCCCAAGGGATTATGGACCGAAGTGAATAATATTAAACCCAAGGGCCCAATATTATAAACACAACATTGGTAAATCCAAATATAAATACTACAAACACTAAAATAAACATGGTTTATTTTCATGGTGAGACAATCCTTGTCACACTGCGACATTCAACCATGGTTAACCATAGTTGGCTATAGTTTAAAATGATTGACCATGATTGATATTATAAACCTAAGGGAATAATAAACCCAAGGAATTGATATTGTAAACCAAGAGGAATAATAAACCCAAGGGATTAATATTAAAACCCCAAGGAATTATGAACCCAAGGGAATAATATTAAACCCAAGGGATTAATATTACAAACACAACATTGGTAAACGCAAGTATAAATATTACAGACACTAAGATAGACATGGTTTATTTTCATGGTGAAATAATCATTGTTACAACGTGACTTTCAACCATGGTTGACCATCGTTGCCTATTATTGACAATGGTTGATCATGATTGATATTATAAACATAAGGGAATTATAAACCAAATGGATTGAAATGAGAAATGCAAAGGAATAATAAGCCCAAGGGGTTAATACTAAAAACCGAAGGGAATAATGTTAAACCCAAGGAATGAATATTATGAACCCAATGTATATAAACCCTAAAGTAAATATTATAAACACTAAATAAACATGATTTACGATAGTTGATTTTCATATTGAGACAATCCTTATCACAATTCCATGTTGCACGATTGTTGACATCATAATAAACCATGGTTGACTCCGGAATAATAAACCTAAGTGATTGAGATTATTTAGAGAAATTAAAAATAATGCCAAGGGATTAATACTAAAACCACAAGGGATTATGAACCTAAGGGAGTAATATTAAACATAAGAGGCTAATATTATAACACAAGGTATATAGACACCAAGATAAATAATGAAAATACTAAAATAAACATGGTTGAATTAATAAACCCTAAGAATTAATATTTTAAACTCAAGGGATTAATAAACCAAAGGGATTATTAATATTATAAACCCAAGGAACTAATAAACCCAACTATTTAATATTAAAACCCCAATGAATTAGTGAATCCAAATGATAAATATGAAAAACTTAATGGATCACAGAAGACAAACGGTTGATATTACAAATATAAGAGATTGATAAAGCTCACCGTGATTGATATTATAAACCCAACTTAATAATAAACCCAAGGGATTAATACTAAATCCCCAAGGGAACCCAAGGAAATAATATTAAACCTAACACACTAATATTATAAAGCAACATTGTTAAATCGTAATATCGATAATAGAAACACTAAAATAAACATGGTTTATTTTCATGGTGAGACATTACTTGTCACAACGTGATATTCAACCATGATTAACCATTCTTGGCTATGATTGACGATGATTGATCATGATTGATATTGTAAACCTAAGGGAATAATAAATGAAAGGGGTTTATATAACCCCAAAGGAATAATAAACCGAAGGGATTAACACTAAAATCCAAAGGGAATAATATTAAACCAAAGGCAATAATATTAAAGAGAGAAGGTATATAAACCCCAAGGGATTAATAAACCCTAGGGATTGTTAATATTATAAACCCAACATCATTACTAAATCTTGTCTAAAAGCATCGATAAGTGTTAGTAAACCTTATCAATAATATTACACTATACGAATATGAACATGTAGATAAATAAACCCGAGGGATTGATATTATAAACCAAAGGTAAGATTATAAACCAAAGGGAAGATTACTACACCCAATGGATTAATATTATAAAAATGAGGTATATAAAACCTAAGATAAATATTGCAAACCTTAGAATTATCATCGATGACCATGGTTTCTTTTCATCTTGAAAAAATCTTTGTCACAATTTGACATTGAATCATGGTTGACCATGGTTAACAATATTTGAATTTCATATTAAGACAAACTCTTTCATAATGTGACATTCTAACATGGTCGACCATGACTATAAACCCAAGGGATTTATATTAAACCATGGGACTCATATTATAAAACCTATTAATGTGACAAAGGACCATGGTTGACAATGGTTGATTTGCATATTGAGACAATCTTTGTCACAGTGTGACGATGCACCTTTGCTGACCATGGTTGACCATGAATGATTTTCATATGGAGAAAATCTTTCCCACACTGTGAGGTCCGACCATGGATGACCATGATTATAAACCAAGTGCATTTTTTTTTTGGTAGGTAAGCACCCACGGGGGATTTGAACCAGCGACCTATCACAAGGAGTGCCTTAAGAGTGCACCCATTCACCCTCAATCCAAAGCCCCGTGGGCTTAAAACAAGGGTATTTATATTAGACCTAGGTCTTACAATTATAAATCATATGAATAACATTAAACCTTAGGAATAAAAACCCTTGGATTAATAAATCCAAGGGATTCATGTTATAAACCTAAGGGAATAATAAACCAAAGGGTTTATTACTAAAAACCAAAAATATTATAAACACGAGCGAATAATGTTAAACCCAAGGGATAAATATTATAAACCCAAGGTATATAAAACCCAAGGGATTAATAAATCATAGGGATTGTTAATATTATAAACCCAATAAATAAATTGTTGACAATGATTCTCACATTGTGATGATGCTTGTCCCACTGCGATGTTGGATTGATTTTAGTACCATACCAACATCAAAATGGTAAACCTAAGGGATTATTGATTATTAAACGTGAGGGATTATTGATATTTTAAAACCAATGTGGTTAATAAACCCAAGGGACTAATAAATTATGAACAAAAGCAATTAATATTCAAACCTAAGGGAATAATAAACCCAACGGATTGATATTATAAAATCAAAGAAATAGTAAAATCAAGGGATTAATACTAAAACCCCAAGGGATTGTTTACCCAAGGGAATAATATTAAACCCAAGGGACTAATTTTATAAACACAACATTGGTAAACCAAAATATAAATATTATAGATACTAAAAAAAGCATGGTTGACCAAGGTTCGGCATGATTTAAAATGGTAGACCATGATTTATATTATAAACATAAGGGAATAATAAACCTAAAGAATTGGTATTATAAAACCAAAGGAATAATAAACCCAACGAATTAATACTAAAACCCCAAGGGATTATGAACCCATGGGAGTAATATTAAACACGAGGGTCTAATATTATAAACACAAGTGGTTAATAAACCAAAGTGATTATTAATATTATAAACCCAAGGGATTAATGCTAAAAGCCCAAGGGATTATGAACCTAAGGGAATAATATTAAACCCAATTGTGTAATATTATAAACGCAAATTATATAAACCCTAAGTGGAGAATTGTTTTTCCATAATGTGAGATGGGACCATGATTAACCACAATTTACCATGGTTGGTTATGGTTTACCATATTGGTATTATAAACCCAAGTTAATTATAAACACAAGTGATTGATATTATGAATACAAGGAAAAATTAAACTCAAGGGATTAATACTATAACCCAAGGGATTATGAACCCAAGGGAGTAATATTGAAAACCCAACATTAGTAAACCAAAATATAAATATTACAAACACTAAATAAACATAGTTTATTTTCATGGTGAAACAATCCTTGTAAAATTGCCACATTCAACCATGGTTGATCATGGTCGGCTATGATTGACAATGGTTGACTACCATTGATAATATAAATCTAACAGAATAAAAAGCCCATGCGATTGATATTATCAACCCAAAGGAATAATAAACCTAAGGTATTAGTACTCAAATCCCAAAGGATTATGAACCCAAGTGAATGATATTGTTAGGCCCCTATACTACTAGTGTAACCCCTTATTGTTATTAGTACAACCCACTTATTATATTGATGTACCCCATGTAGTGCCCATATTGTTACTATTGTGCCCCATAGAAGCCCACTATTGTTATTATTGTGCCCTACATTATTATTGTTATGTCAGCGCTGATTATATTATGACCCCTTAGACTCCTATATATAGAAAGGAGGTCTTTTCATTTGTATCATCCAAGAA
>APFE031024958.1:701-15049 GCA_000404065.3 Pinus taeda | reverse complement strand
TTTGCTATCGAGTAGCGACTATATTGAATCATGCTTTCTTCCTCCACATTCCACATAAATCTAGGTTAATTTTGTGAATGTTTATTTAATCACTGAGCGCTCTAACAAGTTTATAACTAAGATTGTTACTGATCCTTAAGAAGATTTTATTTTAAATCTTTTAAAATTTTATTTTAAGCTTCAATTTCTATAGATCAATAAAGTGTGAAGCATAAAATATTAAATACTAAAAATGAATTCAAGCACACAAAGATAAATGATCAACTCATCAAAATTTTATTAAAGTTATATGCATTTAAGGAAAAAATGAATATGTGGATAGTGTTGTCACTTTTTCTAGCACCTGTAGCATAGTGCTATAGGAAATATAGAAAGATTCCTAGAGACAACCTATGGGTTGATTGTAGACCAGTGCCTAGGACATCTTAGATAGATGAGTGCATTTAGGATAATTGAGGGGTTATCTTGCACTTCAATTGTCACTTGGTTTTAAAAAGATAATGAAGGGGGCTTGGTTCAATAGTCTTTCATCAAGGTGAGCTCAAGCAGATGCATGGATCCAAATACTCAGGGGTTAAATCAAGCTAATCTCAAAGAGGAATGTCTTTTTCTAGTGGTGTCCAACACATAACAATAAGTAACTTAATATTGAAGTTGTAGTGAAGTGAAGAGGAGGAGAGAAAGGAAGGAATTCTATGCATATGGATTTGAACAATACATAATACTAAGCCACAATACCCAACAGAAGGATGGAAGATGGAAGCGATGGAATGAAAGGAATTTAGTGAGCACCATTATTGCAGCAATAATGCTACAACTCATGGGTTGCCTACTTTACTCTTATCAACCCGATAGTTCATAACAAACTTGGAAGCATCGGTGCTGTATGCACAAGTACTAGTTCTCACTGTAGGTTGTCACTTGGTCAGCCGACGCAAGATCACTAGGAGCTCAAGCCAACTTCTATGGATTCAATAAGTAGCTCTATATGTGATGAAAAGAAAGAATGATTACTCTACATATGCTATTCTAATTCCGGAAAGGAGAAAGGCTAAAATGTAAAGCAAACCTAGTAAACCCTAATTAAACAACTAATTTTATTTTTGGAGAAAGCACTATGGAAACCATGAAAGGAATGCCATTACCTACTCAAGGAAGTAAACAACATCTAACTATGATATTTTTGGAAGTAAATAAGAAAAAAACATGTTTTTGGATTTTTATGTATTTTTATGTGAATTTGAAATGCATGAAATTTTATTGTGTGTGAATGTGGCAGCTAATAGGTGGTGTTGAAGGGTGGTTTTGGGACTTGAGAGGATGTAGGATGGTGTGGATGGGTCCTAGGAGGTCTTAGGTGGCCTTCTAGAGGATTTTCCCACACTCTGCCTTCAAAAGAAAGCCTATAGGAAAATCTACAGTAGGACACAGGAAATCTGCAGGAGGAAAACATGACACTACAGGAGACCTACAAGAGGAGGCCGAGAGAATATTTCACTATTTTGAAGGTGTGAGAGTGGATGAAAAAGGTGGATGGAGGTTGGAATGAGGTGTTAGGGTGCCTAAGATCTGCCATGAATCACTAGGAGAGAGAAATATGATTGAGTTTGCTCAAGGAGAGAGGAAGAAGTTCTATGGAAAAATGCAGGAAACTAGGGAAGAATTGAGGTGAGATTTGGGAGACCTATAGGGCATGGATCAGATGGAGGGTGCGCTTGCTGATAAGATGGCGTATTATTGGAAGAGGTTTACTACATAGAAACTGAAAGCCAACCAAGGAAATTAAGCAACAAGTGAAATGAATGCATTTAGGAAAAACCGAGTTTTGCATAAAAATGGTCTAAACTATGATCTATGAAAGGAAATGCTGAGAAATGTTGTAGGAAAAGAAAAGCATGAAAGAAGACTATTGAAAATCCGAAAGTGAGCAATATGAACAAGATATAAAGCAAAGTGAAGCTAGACTATTAACCTACTAAAAAGCTGCAAACACTAGAAGTCCTATGAATGAGGAAAATCTGTGTTTTTGGGGCAGCAAGAGAGTCTTTGCCTCAAATCATGGTCCCAGAGGGAGGAAGAGAGGCCAAGGCACTATTTCTAGCCTTTTGAATATCTGCTGGTCACTACTTAACCTGCTACAAAAAGCACAAATGGAAGCAAACTACCAAATCATCAAAAGCAACCTATTCTTAACCATAAGAGAAATACATCTAATAGCAAACTAGTCTAGAAACTGAAACAAAGCATACAAATACAAGTAAAGAGGAGCTTGGATGATTGGATTGGAACCTAACCCAAGAGCTTCAGCCCTCTGAGGTAACTTAGTGCTAGTTCAAAAAGGATTCCATATTTATTTTCAAAACAATAGCAGGATTACATGAAACTGTCACAAAATAATAAGTTTGAAATTTGAGCAGAGTTTACATAAGAAACAAATCCAACCCTAGTGAGGCCCTAGGCCTCTCTACTTATAAAAATTAAGCTACCAATATCTTCCTTAAAATTAGTGAGGCTTGGCTCCCACAACTCGAGATAATCATCAGTCATCCTCCACTTGCTAGGTTGCCTTCTAGTGCATGATTCAACTGCTTGTACTCTTATCTGAATGAAGGGGTATTCGAAGTGAGGAGTAATAAATGAGGGGGATTCCCTCCTATAAGTCCTCTTCTCTGTCCATTTCGAGTTATTGCTACCATTTGTCCACTGGATCCTTGACTTTGACCTCAAAATCCATCAATAATCTGCATTAAATACATGTTAGACCACATGGCACAATAACTAACTCAACTCACTCTATAAGCAGAAATATAATTAGAAAATCATACAATAAGCTTAGAGAATGGTTGATTTGACTAGTTTAGGAGGTAAAATGAGCCCATATAATTACCCATTTATGAGGCTCATCATCACCCCCCTACTGAAGGTGTTGCTCATCCTCTGAACAACCTAGTCAATCTCCTCATCTTTTATGGCCCTGGTGGCCTCCCTAGCATCCAAGGCTTCTGATGTGGTTTGCTCTTCTTTGCCATAGAATCCTACCTTATTGTCTATGTCCTTCCACTGCTCCTCCTCCTCTTCTTCTCTTTTGCCTTCCAGCATCCTTGACAGTAGTGGGGGACTCAGTTTGAGGCCAATCCAGTTGACCTTCAACCTCTTCATGGACCGCTTGTACATTGGCACTCTTTTCAATGCCTTCCTTAGCCTCATGGGGGAATGATATTCCTTGATCTGCAAGCTGTGTAGTAAGATGTTCCATCTCCTCATGCATGCATGCACATAGTCATCCCCAAGAAGCCTTTTCATTTCCTCAAAGTGTGCAATAGCTTGTGCCTAATTGGTGAGATATCTAGGGGCAATCTGAGGGTCATTGGCAAGTAGGTTGTGTGTGCTGATGAGTGCCATAGGATCTAATGGCTCATTCTGCTCCTTTATCATCAATATTTTTATTTTTTTTCCCTCAATTCTTCATTATTCATCCATGAGGCCATGACCATTAATTGCAGGTCCCCTAGCTTTGCATTGGGATCCCACACATTCATGTCTATGAGGGCCATGTTGTGTAAGGAGAATTCTGCCATCTTTGCTTTATCCTCTGATGTGCTTTGGCCACACAAATCCATGAAATACCTATAGTCTTGGAAAGGCATTGTGCATCTTTGTGTGAAAGTCTTTATTTGGAATTGTAACCATTGGTCCTTTAGATAAAGGCCATAGGATTTGGTTGGTGTTCTACATTGCAATGCCTCCATGGATAAGCTGGACATGCATGCCAGCTGGGTCTCTTTCTCTTGTAGCTGCCACCTTAGCAATTCACTTTTAGTTTGAAGGTGGCTTCTTGTAATTGCTTTCCTGCCTCTGAAAGCACTCAACTCTCTGCCCATTTCCCTGAGTTTGTTTTCCATATGGACAAAATCCTCAACTCCTTTGGATTTAGCTATCTTCATCCACCTATGTGTTTTCACTCTTTCTTTCTCTAATTCAAAAAATAGTGGAATTGTAAATTTCTCTGGGATTAGCCTTCCCGCCTCAAGTAGATTGTAATAGGAGGCAAGACTAGGCTAGATATGAGGTTCTCATACCTCTTGTGCTTCCTCCTTCACCTGTGGCTATTCTTCTATCCTTTTCTCAAGCTTTTGGGTCTCCTGTAGTTTTGACAGTGTCTCCTGTGGAACTGTCTGGGCCTTTTGTAGGATTGTTTTTGGGTCCTATAGTATTGCCTTTTCCTTCCATGTGGAAGATCCAAGAGTCCCCCTTTCATATGTTATAGGTGTCATGGAAGGAGATTCTTTCCCCTTGGCAGAGGGTGAATCCTTAATGGTAATTGGAACTTTTGAAGAGGGTTGAGGTTTGCTTGTTTTAATTGTTGTGCTCTTCCTAGCCCTGAAATACATGGAGGTCTGTCTTTTCCTCTTTTTCTTTGGCTTGATTGGTTTACTGAGGGTAGTGAGGGAAGTTGCTACCTCCCTTTCCAAAGTCTCAGGGGACTCTTCTTCCTTCTTTGCCTCTTTTTCTCCTTCTTCTGTCTATTTTTCTGTCTCTTCCTCTTTTTCTTCAGCTCTCTTCTCCTCTATTTTAGTTCCTTCCTCCTTCCTTTCTTGTTCTTCTATGTCACCCCTGGCTCCACCTTCTCCCTCTTCCTGTTCTTCCTCCTCACTGCCAGTAGGGTTGACATCATAGTTTAAGGCCTTTATGTCATCCTGAGCTATCATGTTTCGGAAAACTTCCCATGCTATAGGGAGTGTAAAGGTATGGAGGGCTTCGTCTACCAGGATTTTGATTAAGCCATGGTGAGCTAGCTACTCTAAATTTCCTACTTGTACCTTGGTGCTAGATTCAATGAGGGACTGTGGGATGAAGTAAGGGATACTGAGCTTCTGAGGTGCTAGAGTGTCCATGCCATACCTCAATTCTTGGAAGATTCTAAAGTAATAGCCATAAACAATGTTGCATCTCCCCTCACAGGAAATGCATTTGATTATCTGATAGCTAACATCATCCCAAGGATATGGTATGCTAGCCCTTCTAATACCATTTTTACCTTCAATAGGGGTTTCAGTATTTTGGAAAAAGTTCTTCATGGCAACATGGCCAATTGGTTTCTCATATTTACTCCAAGGAAACCCAAGAGGAAGGGTAGTGATCCTATTGATAAATTCAGGGGTTATCTCCATGGAAAGGCCTCTAATGGTGGTAGTGGCATGAGTTCTTGTGTGAGGGACCAGAGAGAGAGAGAAAACGCTTGGGAAATTTCCTCATCAAACCCTTGAAATTTCACAAAGAAATTCATCCAGTTTACCCTTGTGAAGACGTCCACCACTTGTGGATGTGCATGGAGCCTAGTCGAGTTAGTGGGCTCCTTCCTCATAAACCCTCCTGTCATATTGTCTATACTCTTTTGGAAAACCAAATATGTGGGTGGAGACAAAGAATTTTGAGAAAAACAGAGAAACATAGGAGACTGTGTTTTTTTTTTAAATAAGCATAATTTTTTTTTTTATGTATTTTCTCCTCTCCTAAAGACTTCTTTCCTTCTAAAATTAAAACCGCTTCTTTCATATATGGATATTCAACAGGGGGCATGCATGAATCCTACCTCTTCAGACCGAAAATCGTGCTAATAATCATGTTTTCTCCCTTTAAACCAACTCACTGCCCCTCTTGTAGAAGCTTGTTTTCCCTCCTATATATTTCCTGTAGGTGCTCATATAGAAAACATCGAGAGCAAGAATATGGGAGAGATAGATGGAGGATGGTGGTTACGAGGCTGCGAGGGCACAACGAGACTGTTGCAGCTAAGTTACGAGGAGAGAATGAAGGAAAAGGTGGTGAGAATGCTTGGGGAGGAGTACTTATTACCCTTTATGGATATTTCTGGTGATGAGTGTTGAGCTGGCAAGGTATACGTTGGCAATATTCAAACCGTTGGTCCCCACCCACCTCGTCATCATGGCCCCTCCTTGTAATCATCCCTCATTATTGCATCGGAGCTCACACTTCCTCCACTACCTATCCTTTGCATTTTGTGTTGGAGTTGACTATGCGCACATGTGGGTGACATCTCGGATGAGTGGAGTCAACTAGATGAAGGTGGCCAAGTTAACTGGCCACCTTTCACTCGTTTAACCTCAACCATCTTGTTCCTTTTGCATGACTTCTAATTACACAAGTGAAAATAGAGGAGTGACTTAGTTACTTACTTGTGATTTGAGTGTATTTGCTGTGAGGTGCTATGGCTTTCTCTACTGCATGCATTTATTTCGTTTTTTCATGCTATCCCTACTAGCTAATGTGTCATTGTGTGCTTGTGCAGTTTCTTCTCTAGCTAGACCTGAGCTTCAGGTGCTTGTTCAACCTTCATGTTTGCACTTTCTTGCTGTTGGTGCTGGATTTCTATGGGATTAGCTGCTACAGGAATTGCTACAAGAGCTCCTCTAGCTTCTTCTCCCCTTGAAAGTTCAACTTTTCTCTGTGCTTGGAGCTCAAGGATGATGCCAGAGGTGTAGATACATATGGAGAGGTAGTAGGTAGGGATCGGGTGAGGTTGATGGTGCTTTTTCCTCTCATTTTTTGTGTGTGTGTGTTTTTTTTGAAATTGAAATTTTTTTTTTTCTGTGTTTTTCTTGAATATGAAGAAATATGACGCTTGGGGTGTGATGCAAGCTTGTAAATGATAGCAAGGAGGCTTGAAGGTGGTAAGAAGGATGATAAGTTCTTCATGAAGCTCTCTTGGTCCCTCTAATTTCCTTCTGCAGATAATTTTGACTCTCTGTAATTCATAGAGGAGCCTCCTGTAGAAAACACAGTTTGGGAAAAAAATTACAGTGGGGTGAAGGAGATGCCAAATATGATGGAGGAAGGTGTGGAAAAGGTGAGATAGGTACTGGTGTGAATATCAGGGTTCCTTTGGCACCTTCTTCTGCTCCCTGTATTCCTCCTGCAAACCTGCAATACAACAAAATTCATTTTTCTTTTCTCTCTCTTTTTTTTTCTTTTGAAAACAACCAGGGCACCTCAGAGAAGTTTTCACCCTAATTGCTTGCCTTGGGCACCTCCAAAGGAGGTTTTCAGCCCGGGTTCTTATTCTTTTTCCCCTTTTTTTCTTAACATCACTAGGCCGCCTTAGACAAGGTTTTCAACCCAACGATGGGACTCAAGTGCCTCATGGAGGTTTTCACTTGAGTCCTTATTATTTTTTATTTTTTTCTTTTCCTTCAGTGAGTGGGTGAAGTGGAGGCTAAGAGATGCTCCACTACCATCACTATTTTATTCAAATATTCAATTAAATTTTCGCTTGGAGAGGGGTTTCTTGTATACTTTCAACCGATTTCCATTGACAAGCATGGGGATGGCTTCATCATCAATGGTTCTGATCAGAACTGAACCATTGTCATTGCATTTCTCCACAGTGTAGGGTCCTAGCCATCTTGTCCTCAGCTTGCCTTTGAAATCCTTGTATCTTGAATCATAGAGTAGTTCCCAATCTCCCTCTTGGAATTGCTTCTCCTTGATTTTTGTCATGCCATATATTTCTCTAAAGCTAAACTACCTCTGTATGGAAAATGGCTTGCAATCTGTATTCATCCAATCCATTGAGCTAAACTAATCTCTCCTTATGTGCATGGCTGAGTTCTAGGTCCAGCTGAGCTGCCATCCTTAGTGTATTGAATTCAAATTCTATTGACAACAAAGCCTTCTTCCCACAGACGAGTTCATAGGGTGTAAACCTTGTGGTGGTCTTCCATGCTGTGTTGTAGGCCCAAGTTGCCTCAACTAATCTGTTTGCCCAGGCTTTTTTGTTGCTGCTCACTACCTTGGTTAGGATCCCTTTCAAAGCTCTGTTAGTGACCTCCACTTGCCCATTGGCTTGTGGACTGTAAGGGGTGGATGTCCAATGCTTGATCTTATGATGTGTGAGCAGATCTTCAATCAGGTTGGAAGTGAACTGACTACCTTGATCTGTGACCAACTCTCTCGGATACCCGAACTTGTAGAATATGTTTTCTCTCAAAAACTCAGCTACTTTTTCCTCTGTCACTGCTTTGATTGCTTTTGTCTCTACCCACTTTGTCAGGTAGTCGGTGCACACAATGATGTATTGTTTTTGCTTTGAAGGAGGGATGATAGGCCCCACAATGTACATGCCACTTCTCAAATGGATCAAAGGTTACTAGAGGTTGCATGAGCATTTCATCCTATGGAGTGGGCTTCACCATCCTTTGACAACGATCAAACTGGCTCATGTATCTCCTCACATATTGATGAATAGTGGGCCTGTAGAAGACTGCTTATATTATTTTGAAGGTAGTACTTTTTGCTGCAAAATGACCTCCACAAGGCCCATCATGACAGGTCAGGAGGATGTCAAACACTTCCTGCTCCCTGACACATCTTCTCAAGATCTGATCTGGTCCAAGTTTGAATAGATTGCCCCCAATCTAGGTGAAAGGGGCACTTTTCCTTACTATCTTACTTTTCTCCTTTGAGGATAGGTGTGGTGGGAACTGTGCTCAAACCAAGTAGTTTGCGATATCAGCAAACTAGGGAGAGAGTACATATATAGCAAAGAGGTGTTCATCTAGAATTTGGTCCTCCACCATTTCTTCTTCACCTGTAGGGATATTTACTCTAGAAAAAAAGTCAGCAATAACATTTTCTTTACCAGGCTTATCAATAATGGTAAATCAAATTGCTGCAGTAAAAGAAACCATCTAATAATGTGAGAATTTACATCTAGTTTGTTCATTAAATATCTAATTGCAACATGATCATTGTGCACAAAGGTTTGATAGCTTGTGATATAATGTTTGAATTTGTTTAAGTAATGCACGATAGCTAGGAGTTCCTTCTCGGTCATTGTATAGTTTAACTCTGCCTTTGACAAATTTTTGCTTGTAAAGTATATGGCATAAGGTAAATTTTCGTCAACTTGTCCTAAGGATTCTCCTATCACTCTGTTTGAAGCATCTATGTGAATGTGAAATGGTAGGGCCCAGTTTGGGCCTCTCAAAATTGGGGCACTTACAAGCTTGCTCTTCAAGGTATCTAAGGCTTCTTGACAGTTTTCCGACCATATGAACTCAACATCTTTACTTAGGAGGCTAAATAAAGGAGAGGTTATCTTGCTGAATTCTTTAATTAATCTTCTGTAATATCCAGCTAAGCCTAGGAAAATTCTGACATCTCTCACCTTTTGAGGAGGTGGGACCCTTTGGATGATGTCAATTTTGTTGGGGTCCACCACAGTCCTTGCTGAGATATTGCATGACATAACACAGTCCCTTCAGTCATCAAGAATTCACATTTTTCCAGACTGAGGGATAGGTTCATCTCAATACACTTATCCAGAACTTTTCCGAGGTTAGATAAAGCTTCTTGAAAGTTAGAGCCATAAGGAGTAAAACCATCCATGTATATTTCTACTGCATCATGAACCAGTTCAGAAAATATACTCAATACGGCTTTTGGAAAGTGGCTGGAGCATTGAAAAAACCAAAAGGAAGGACCTGGTATGCAAAGGTACCCTAAGGACAAGTGAAAGTGGTCTTGTCTTGGTCTTTCAGGCTGATTTGGATCTGATTGTACCCACTAAACCCATCTAGGAAAGATAAAGACTTTTTCCCTGCCAGACCGTCTAACACTTGATCTATGAAAGGTAAAGGAAAGTGGTCCCTTTTAGTGGCTTTGTTCAGTTCTTGATAGTCGACATAGATTCTCCACTTACCATTATTCTTTGGCACTAGCACCAAAGGAGAGACACATTCAATGTTAGTAATGGGATAGGTGAAACCTGCATCAAGCAATTTTCACAGTTTTTCCTTAACAATATCTTTAAGTGCTGGGTTCATCCTCCTTTGAGGTTTCCTAACTGGTTTGTAATCTTCCTTGATGTATATATGATGAGTACATACTAAAGGATGCACTCCCTTCATCTCCTTATAACTCTAGGTAAAGGCATCTAGATGTTTTCTCAGTAGGCTGCACAACTCCTTCTCCTGAGAAGGAGATAGGGATGGATTGATTTTCAATATTCTTTCTGGGCTAAACTCTATATTTTTGACATGGAGAGAGGTGGATTCAGCAACACAGAGGTCAATTGAGGGGCTGTTTTGGGTTTCTCTTACTATGTCCTCTAACGGCGATACACTGGGAGGTGGGTTCCGAATCAAATTTTCAATCATATCATCCTCATCTTGTAGTTTTCCTCCCTTGGAAATTTCCAATGCACAAAGAAGTGTAGAATAAACTTCATCCTCATCCTCCTCCTCCAACCAGAGAGGTAGATCATGTTCTAGCAAGGATTGTGCAGGAGGATATAGGGTCAACTACTTGGACATATGCCCGTTTTTTATGGTCATGTTCCCAGCTCGACAGCTGATATAAGCATCGAATGTAGCCAACTAGGGTCTTCCTAGGATGAGAGGATACCCAGTGAGCTTTGCCTTTGGCTGGAGAACTAAGAAATCAATAGAGTACTCCCAAGAATCAACATAGACCATCACATCTTCCACGATCCCCTCAGGGGTCACAGTGGAGCGGTCTGCTAGTTGTAGCACTATCGTGGTCTTCCTCAAGGAGCCCTGGAGGTCAAGCTTAAGCATTGTGTCCTTTGTCATAACATTAATGGCAGCTCCCAGATCAATCTAGGTATACGGAATCAGTTTGCCATTGATGTGGACATCAACTATTGGGCTTCTAGGGTCTAGATATTTTGGATAGATTACCTACCCCATCATCAAGTCGAATAGTTGTCTTATGACATTGATGGTTGGGGCATCTATCTTGCGCCTTCCTGGATGCCTAAAGCACTTCTCTTTGATCAACCTATTGTAGATAGGCACATCTTTTATGGCTTGGAGAAGTGGTATCTTCACACATAAATGTTTCAATTCTCCTAGGAGTTTAGTCTCTTCTGGGGTAGGCTGGACTGTCACGGATAGTCTCTCAGGAAAGGGTGGATTTGCTTTAGGTTCACTTTCCTCTTTATCTTCCTCAACCTCCTTGGGTGGAGGCTGGCTATCTCGGAGGACTTTCCCAGATCTCAAGTTAATTTCTTGAATCCCCACAACATAAGTTGGGCATGATGGTTCCCCACTATACACTTTCTAAACCTGTCTATTGTTCGGATTCAGATTTGGCTCGGCTCGAATTTGGGGTTTATTTGGTGGAGCAAAAGGTAATGGTTGTGATTGGGTAGGTGGTCAAGGCAAAAGAGTGGGAAGAGGGCTATATTGAGGCCTCCACCCCTGATGAGATGCATTTCACTGAGGTTGTGGCTATTCGTAGGATTGAAATGAATGGGTGGTTGGTTGGCCATGATATTGAGATGTGAAGGACCAAGGAGAAGGTGTGGGCCAGGAAGGATTAGCAGGAAGGCCCCAAGAAGGTACGAAGTTGAATTGGTTGGGGTTGTAGTATGCCTGAGATGTCCCTTTCATCCCCTACTGGTATGGTCTAGGTCCATGTGCCCTTCTTTGGTTTATGTAATAGAGTTGTTCAATGACTCCCTCAGCCCCTTGATATACAGATTTAAGTTTGCGTAAGGAAGGGCACTTATTTGTAGAATGATTTTCTTCACAGACTGAACAAACCTCTATAGAGTTCAATGGACATTCATTCCTAGGATTCCTCTTGGTGCATCTAGGGTAAAAAATGACCAGAGTCCTCTCTGCTTCCTCTTATTTTCTTTTGATATGTAAGTTATCCATTTGCATGGCAAGAGTCTACAACATCTCACTCTTGAAGTCTTCCAGCATGTTTCCAATTTCTCCTTTAATGGACGAGTTGGAAGAAGAGGCACTGGCTATGGGTTGACTTCCCCTACCTTTCTTTCTAGTTTCTCTAGAATGGTTTCTAAAAACATTCTTTATGTCCTCATAGGATAGTTGGTAGATGTCTCTCCCAACCAATAGATGGAGGGTGTCTAACAAGTCTTCCCGAATTCCCTGAGCAGGATCAACTTCAAAGACTCAAGGTCAAGTATACACCCGACCCTTTTGTAATTAAGCTGGAACCTCTCTTTGTAGTCTTCCAGGGACTCATCACTTCGCATGGTCATTCAGAAGATTCCTTCTCTAGTATCTTTTTTCCTACAATAGTCCCAATACTTGTTGTTAAAGGCATGCTGCATTTGAGCCCAAGTGTTATGTTATTGTCTGGTAACCCCATGAACTAGCACAATGCTGCATCCTTGAGAGTAGAAGGGAACATTTTCAAATTTTTCTCGTCTTCTGCATAGTCATAAGTTTGAGAGATGATGATGAACTCAAACAAGAAGGTGTCAGGATCTTATGTAGTCATGCCATGGAAGTGAGGTAGGGTGGAAGAGCTTATATTCTTCATTTTGGTGTCTCCATTGGTATCCCGAATGGAAAAGGTACTCTCTATTCTTTCTCCATTCCCCCTAGCATTTCTGTTTTTAGCCATTGGCTCCAAAGGAATGTTTTCTTCTTCTTCTTGCCCTATAGGTTCTTCAAATATGTCTGGCTATTCACCTAAGGGTTCTTCTTGATCGCAGCCACTGAAGAAGAGAGAAGGTTGGTTGTGTGAAGTAGTGGGGGTGTTGGGAAAAACACTTCTTGAATTATCTCTATTCCTACGAGGCATGAAAGGAAATATTTTTGGTTGGTTTTTGTTTCTTTTTCCCCACACTGACAGTACCTGCAGAAACTGAAATTGATTGAAAAAAATAAATTCCAACTATCTAAAATGAACTTGCTGAAATGAAATTTGGAGAATTGAAAAGGAAAGCAAGGAGATGCAGAACTGAAAGAAAATAATAATTAGTATACTTTTGTTGAAATGAAATTTGCAGAACTAGAAAGGAAAGCAAGGAAATGCAGAAATTGGAAGAGAAGAAATGACTAGTCTACTTTTGTCGAGATAAACTATCAACTGAATGTTGCAATAGGAAATAGAAGAAAGCAGTAATCACAAAATACTTTGTCGATTCCCCAGCAACAGTGCCAAAAAGTGGTGAGCATCAATATTGTAGCAATAATGCTACAACTCCTGGGCTACCTACTTTACTCTTATCAACCCGGTAGTTTGTAACAAACTTGGAAGCGTCGGTGTTGTATGCACAAGTACTAGTTCTCACTGTAGGTTGTCACTTGGTCAGCCGATGCAAGATCACTAGGAGCTCAAGCCAACTTCTATGGATTTTAGAAGAAGCTCTATATGTGATGAAAGGAAATAATGATTACTCTACAGATGCTATTCTAATTGCCGAAAGGAGAAAGACTGAAATGTAAAGAAAACCTAGTAAACCCTAATTAACCAACTAATTCTATTTTTGCAGAAAGCACTATGGAAACTATGAAAGGAATTTCATTACCTACTCAAGGAAGTAAAAAACATCTAACTATGCTATTTCTAGAAGTAAATAAGAAAAAAACATATTTTTGGATTTTTATGTATTTTTATGTGAATTTGACATGCATGTAATTTTATTGTGTGTGAGTGTGGCAGCGAATAGGTAGCATTGAAGGGCGGTTTTGGGACTTGAGAGGATGTAGGATGGTCTGGATGGGTCCTAGGAGGTCTCAAGTGGCCTTCTAGAGGCTTTCCCACACTTGGCCTTCAAAAGAAAGCCTATAGGAAAAATCTACAGGAGGACATAGGAAATCTACAGGAGGAAAACAGGAAACTACAGGAGGCTTACAGGAGGAGTCCGAGAGCAGTTTTTACTGTTTTGAAGTTATGAGAGTGGGTGAAAAAGGTGGATGGAGGTTGGAATGAGGTGTTATGGCACCTAAGGTCTACCATGAATCACCAGGAGAGAGAAATATGATTGAGTTTGCTGAAGGAGAGAGGAAGAAGTTCTATTGAAAATGTTAGAAAATTAAATATTACGGAGCAATGGAACACATAAAATATTGCAGAAATATAAACACAGAAAACACACAAAACAAGAGAGACAGATATACGTGGTTCACCCAGTTTGGGCTACGTTCACCTCGAACAGCCAGTCCTTCCTTTCTATTATCTAGCAAAATGAAGAGACACAACCTACAACAAATCCGCTGTAATATCCTCTATTTTCTCTCACAGTCTCACCTCTTTGTTTCTCGCTCACACACAAATACACATCTCTGTCACAGCCTCAAATACAATGCCCTCATACAAAGAGAGGGGTTGCCTTCTAGGGCAAAAAAACCTAAACTAAACATAAGTTCTACCGTCAGATGATCTGCCTAATGAACGGCCTAGATTGACTAGAAATTACTATACTTTTAAAAGGCAAATTTACATCTTCTTTTAGCTTCGGGGGCGCTGCCCCCGAGCCCCCGCCGGGGGACCGCTGGCCCCTGGACCCCCGCGGGGGGGACAAGTCCCCCCCACACCCCCTC
>APFE031024957.1:0-28794 GCA_000404065.3 Pinus taeda | reverse complement strand
CAATTTTTGGAACTCCTCAATGTGCTCCATTATTGAACCCTTTTGTTTGATACTTATAAATTGGCTAAAAAAAGTGTTGCTTTTTGTATCCTCATAATGTGCTATCAATTCTTCCATAAAAATTTCCCAAGTGATAATTTTTTTATGAGAGCAAAGTCGTTGATACCATACAAACCGATTTGGTTCCAAATATAAAGTTTCCATACGAACCTTTTGTGTATTTTGCACATTATTGAGATCGAAAAATTGCTCCATCTGTAATATCCATGTTGCGGGATCCTTGCCATTAAACTTCCTCATATCGATTTTTGGAATATGGTGGGTCTTCAATCCAACATTATAGTCTATGGAATCATGATTAACATTTCTTTTATTCTAATCATGAGTTTCCTTTAGTACCTTTTCACCATTAGTGACCATTCCTTGTAGTAACTTATTCATATTTATTGTCAATTCTTCCATCTTATCATTCATGCCATCAATTTTAGCGTCCATGCCATTCATATTAGCATCCATTCCATTCATCTTAGCTTCCATGCCATCCATCTTAGCTTCTACGCCCTTCTTTAAACCATCCATCTTAGCTTCTACATCTTTCCTTAAACCATCCATTTTAGATTCTGTTTCTTTTTGTGCAAGTGACACTCGTTGCACTTGTTCTTGTAATTTTGATATATCATATAGCATTTCTTCTTCTTCTTCATGAGTCATGCTAGAGCTTTCAGGCTCCTTACTAGGTGTTTGCATTTTGTTTCCTCGGGGCATCAGTTACCGATAATAATTCTCTAATATGCCCTTTGAATTCCTTCAAAATAAATTTTCAAACCAAGCTTAAGCAAAAATTAAAGAAAATCTACACACCTTTTTTCACTTTGTAGGAGCTCGATATTGCCTTTGATGTATCTCTGTACTTTCTGATTATATAGTTCTGAATTTGTGACCTGTAGTAGCCCTCTTTGTTCTCTTTCCAATGCCACAAGTCTGACCCAAATTGGATTCTCCAAGGAAGCGTTATCCAAAGTCTCCCACCGTGACTTGATTATAGACTAGTTCAGTAGAGCGAAATTGTATGACATGCCACGAGTCACTGTTTCGGCCTTTGGATCCAAAAAACACCCACAAGAAACTACATTCCGTCCTCTTTTTTACCTTTTTATGAAATTTCAATCCGATCCTCAGAGAGAAAGTTATGATGATTTTCCCCAGGTCACCTGTTTTGAATGTAATTCAGGAGTCTGCAAAAAGACCAACTTCCTCAGATCATATCTCTGAAAATATTGCTCTAAATGCTCTGAAATTTGGACCCAACGTTCAGAGTCAATGCTTCTCAAATGGGTTTTTTTTGCGACTTTTGAAACGTCACAGAAGAAAAGTTATAGCGAAAATGCCACGATGACTTGTTTGGAGCAGCGAAACCTTAGAATCCAAAGCTCTGATACCAAATGTTATGAAACCAGCTCAAGAAAAGATAGAAAAGATAGATCAACGCCTTAGAATTCAGCCTCTTCGAGGGGGCAACCTCCTTTACATTACATAAATGAACAATTCTTGGATGATTCAAATGACAAAACCTCCTTTCTATATATAGGAGTCTAAGGAGTCACAATATAACCCAGCCGACCTAACAATAATAATATGAAGCCACAATAGTAACATTAGTGGGCTTATATGGGGTACAATAGTAACAATATGGGCACTATGTGGGTACATCAATATAATAAGTGGGTTGTACTAATAACAATAAGGGTTACACTAGTAGTATAGGGGCCTAACAATAATTTAACACCTGTGGACTTCTCCATGAACCGGATCCAACAACCACCCTCCAAAGATTGAATCTTCACGGCAGCCATAATGTTAAATCTCGGGACGTGGTTGTTTACGTGTCTTTTATGAGCGCGGAATGTAGGAAAATAGTTATGTCATCCTCTGTATAAATAATGCGTTCTCATACGCATATTAGTTAGCTTTTTGGTAATGTATTTCTGACTGTAAACGAACCCACAGTGTCGTAACTTTATCTCTGTGTTATGACTGCATTTTAATACATGAAAGACTCTGTTTCTGAGCTCAATTCGTGGTTGATCGTTGATTGTCTGAGGATTGTGCAAAGGGCCCCTACACAGGCCGAGGTCTTGTTTATTACTATAGAGTTTCATGCTTTATTTCTTTATGTTCTTTATGCCATAATCATTCACTTGTATATATATCACATTTCTTATGGTATTAACGTTTGATAGTTGTCCATAGTTTTTCACATTTTATATGCTGTTAACTGATCAGTGCTTTTGTTTTAGATTACAATAGGCAGCCCGGGCATTTGCACATAGTTTTATAATGACTAATGACATGGAATTATTCTTGTCCTTCTGTTGATTCATTTCCTTTAGTTTTTAGTTCCAGCACTAGGTTATTTATTTCAGTTTTGCTCATTTACTCTTCTACAAGATAGATATTAAATTACTCATGTCACTTTCAGTTACCTCCTAAAGCCAGAGCGAGTCGAATGGTAGTTTGATATTAGTTTATTTTTCTGCAAGTTAGTTATTGAATTGCTCATGTCATTTTCAGATACCTCCTAAAGCCAGAGCAAGTCGAATGGTGAGGGATTGAAGTATGAATGCGTAGTTTGATATTAGTTTATTTTTCTGCAAGTTAGTTATTGAATTGCTCATGTCATTCTCAGTTACCTCCTAAAGCCAGAGCAAGTCGAATGGTGAGGGATTGAAGTATGAGTGTGTAGTTTGATATTAGTTTTATTTTCTGCAAATTAGATATCAGATTGCTCAAGTTGTTTATGATTACCTCCTAAAGCCAGAGCGAGTTGAATGGTGAGGGGTCAGAGTATGAGTTGATGTAATGTGATTTTAGTTTACTTTGCTTGCAATTCTTGGATTTCTTTAAGTTCAGTTTTTCTTATATTTTCATGGCAGCAAGGATAATGGGTTTCATGGTCACTATCTCACTGTTGTTTAATTAGAATAGTGGCACATTTTCACTCTCTTTCAGGAATTAGTTTCATCATTGCATGTTTTCAAACCTTTTTTTAAAAAGTTTGAAGTTTTGAAGATCATTTTAAAAGACATCATTTCTTTGAACATTTATATCATACTTGTCTTTTATAATTCCCATCTCACATTAGGGAATTAACATAAATAAACCCAAAACAAAACAAAAACTCAAAAACGACAAAAAAATAAGAAATAGGTTATCTTGCACATATAGTGCGCCGCACTTCAACAGTTTATGACTCCTAGATTGACAATTAATACAACAATTTAGGACACTATAAATTTACCAAACAACAGGACAGAGATTTAATCTTTAGAAACAGGCCATATTTCATGGATTCAAGAGGGCTTTATCTCAAGGGATGGACTCCAGACTTCGATCGAGAGCTAGATGTGCCAAATGTAGTGCCAGTATGGGTGAGACTCCCACATATTCCTCTTCATTGCTGGGGAGATGAATCTATTAAAGAAATAGGGAATGTTGTGGGGAAATATATAGACAAAAGTGAGCCAAAGGAAAACATGCATGCCTGCGTAAGAATATGTGTTGAAGTAGATAAGGGGAAAGGACTTTCAAAAGCAGTCAAGATCAAAGTGGATAACTAGGTTCACATACAATAGCTAGACTACAAACAAATACCATTCAAATGTAAGGTATGTCATGAATATGGTCATTTGAAAATATATTTACTAAAAATCAGGAAACAAAAGAAATATAAAACCAAGAACCGAAATCAGAGCAGGTCAAGAACAAAAAGTCATCAATCAAACCCAAAACCTCATATGCTTCTAATCTTCCTCCCTCTTTAGCTCCCTTCCCCCCTTCCTTGTTCCTCCCCCCTCTCTCCCCCCATCCTTCCCTTCTAGGCATATTCCATCTCAAAACCCCCCCTCGCCCTCACCCCCCCTGTCTTCTATCCCTCGCCCCTTATCGAATTTATTGGTCTCTAATCCCTTTGGCTCACTTTAGGACCATGATCTCCCCTCCTCTTCAATCCCTCCCCTTCCTCACCTATCCCCTCCCAAAGCCCTCACCCCTCCTCCTTTGGTCGCATAATCACTCGCACCCTTTCCAAAGAGCTCCTCTCCTCTCACGATCACTTTAAAAAGGAAGGCATAAAAACTAACAGGGAAATAAGAGATGAAGTAGCGGCAAAAGAAATGGCTTTGGGCACCCAACAACCTATGGACACTTTCATGGAAAAAAATAAGGATAAATGCTCACCCTAATAGAGGGAAAGGTCCCTCAACCCTTAACATCAAGTGATAATGATTATAGTCTCCTAGAATTGCAGAGGAATGGGAAGCATGCCAAAAATTAAGGCAATGAAAGACATCATAACTTTAGAGAAACCTGATATCCTTATGCTTCAAGGGACAAAGGAATATGAGAAGGAAATGGAAATAATCATACAAAAAACCCAAAATTATCAAGGAACCTCAATCCCAGCGACCGGAGCCTCAGGAGGAATATGCACACTATGGAAAACCGAAAATTGGGAGCTCATTCAGCAAAAAAAAAAAATTGCATTAGATGAAAGCAAAAATGAAAAACAAGAAAACAAAAGAGAAGTATTGCATTATAAATATATATGCCCCAAACCATTACAAGGATAAGGAAGTCTGATGGTCCACCCTAAAAAATCATCTTATGCAAGAACAAATTAGAGGCATAATCATAGGAGGAGATCTCAATTTGGTATTGAGCGTAGAGGAAAAATTCGAGGGAAGATACAATGTTGACCCTTATAGGGAAATGTTAGAATCTATTATTGAATAATGAAAATTAATGGACATGCATCCTAGCAATGGAAAGTACACATGGAGCAACAAAAGAATTGGGAAAAATAACATCAAGGAAAGATTGGACAGATTCCTAATACAAGACAAAGTTGTCAATGAGTTCAGTGAGATAAAATCTAAAATCATCCACAATATAGCATCAGATCACAAACCAGTGGCTATCACCCTTGGGAAGTTAGATAATATTGGCCCAATTCCTTTCAGATTCAGCTCCACATGGAACAACAGGGAAGAAGTAAAAAAAATCATAACTGAAGTGTGGACAACACCAATTATTGGCTCACCTAGCTATGTTTGGGAAACTAAACTAAAATCCCTAAGGAGAGAGCTACAAAAATGGGAAAGCATCAACAACATAAAAACACAAAAATAAAAGTTAGAATAGCAAAAAAGAATAGACATAATCCAAATGAAAAAGGAGCAGCAAGAGGAAACACATGAGAGCATATGGCAGGAAAAACAAGCGAATTGGGAGATGTATAGACAAAACAAAAGGGAAGAAGAAAAGTGGTGGATAAAATCACGAAGTCTATGGCTCAAAGCAGGAGATAAGAACACACTTTCTTTCATAATATGGACAGGATAAGAAGAAACCCAAATCAAATAGACAACATAAAAGATAATGAAGGGAAAGTAGTCAGAGGACAAGAGGAAATAAAGGAGGCTTATAGATACTATAAAAATATATTAGCATCCCCAACATCAAATAACGAGTATGAAGAATACCTTCAGCATATACACCTAGGAAAATCAGTGAAGCAAAAAATAATGAGCTCACAAGAACAGTTGAAGAAAAGGAAGTAGCACATGTTGTTTAGGATTTGCATCTGGATAAGACCCCTGGCCTAGATGGGTTCCCTATTTCCTTTTATAAAAACAACTGGACCATTATTAAAAAATATTTGATAAGAATGATACGAAATTTTTTTGGGAAGTTCAAGATTGGATAATTCACAAACTCTTCCTTCTTGGCTCTTGTTCCAAAAGAGTCAAATGCTAACTCCTTTAGTAGATTCAGGCTTGTTTCTTTGTGGAACTCCTCCTACAAAATCATGGCAAAAAGAATGAAAGTATTGCTTCTAGAAATAATATCAGAAAACCAAGGATGATTTGTCCCTAAAAGACAAATTTTGGACAACATTCTAATAGCGCGGGAAGCTTTGCACTCTAACCTAATGAAAAAAGAAAAAGGAATGATTGTCAAGTTGGATATGGCTAATGATTTTGGTTGTCCTAAAGATATTTGGTTTCTTCAAAATGGAAATAGATATAATAAAAGTCTATATTGTGGGTCCTTGGATTGCTCCATTGGTCAATGGAAGACCAAGTGAATATTTCCAGAGCTCAAGGGGGCTACGTCAAGGTTTCCCTCTCTCTTATTTCTTATACATTATAATGGTGGACTCCTTGAGAAGAAGTATTGAGAAATATAGACAAGAGAGGAATATCACAGGACTCTCAATCTCTCCCGAAGTAAAAAGTATAAACCACTCCCTATTTGTAGATGACACTTTGATTATGGAAGGGGCCTCCTGCATAATGGCAAGAAGAATAAAAAAGGTACTAAATAGTTTTATGGAAGCCTCCAGGGGGCTTTTAAATAATAAAAAATGTAGAATCTATGGATGGAACACTTCAACTCACTCCCTCCAAAAAGTATCAGAAATTTTGGAAATTCCATTTCAAGAGACATGGAGCCACTTTCAATATCTTGGACTCCTGATCTCAAAAGAAAATTTGAAGACTAGCATTTAGAATAAGTACATTGAGAAAATGAAACAAAAAGTGTAGAACTGGGGCATGATCTGACTCAATATGGCAGGAAGGGTGGTATTAATAAAGGCCCTACTCACAGCTCTCCCAATCTATCAGTATGCTACTATTCTAGCTCTGGCAAGTATACACAAACAAATCGAGCTTGTAGTAAGGGGGTTCCTATGGAAAGGGGGTAAAGTGGAGATAAAGAAGCATAGCCTTGTGAAATGGGATGAAGTAACTCAACCCTATGAGAAAGGTGGGTTGGCAATAAGACTACCAGGAAAAATGAACTTGGATCTAGGAGAAAAATTAACATGGAGACTAATAACAGGAGAGAGAAGCTGGTGGAAGCAAATCCTAGAAGCAAAATGCATCAATCACAATAGAAATATCTTATTGAGAAAAGTGTATCCAATCAGTTCCTACTCTCAAGTATGGAATCTGATTAAAAAAAGAATTTCCTCACTAAATAAAATTCTTCTAAGATAGCTGGTAATGGCAAATCCATAAAAATATGGAAGGATAGAATAATGGGAAATCAATCCATAGCTTGTCATGAAAATCTATAGGATCTAAGAAGATGGATGAAAACAAAAGGAATATCTATGTTGGATGATATATCTCTTTCGAGAGAGGGAGAATGGGGGGATTGGAGGATCCCCATCCTCCGTCATGGCCTTCTCCCTTAGTGGAAGTCCCTAATCTCATTTCTTAAGGGGGTTGCTCCACTAAGTATAGATTTAAAAGATTCCCTTCGTTGGGATCCTAATGGAGGAGATTTTTCAGTCAAATCAGGGTATGCCACTTTACATCAGCAATAAAATCGAAACTGGAGATTCTCGAGGGCAGCATGGAAAATTGAAACACTGCAAAAAATCCATGTACTCATGTGGATGCTGCTCAAAAGAAAAATATTAACCGTTGATAATCTTAAAAATAAAGGATATGAAGGCCCACGCGTTGCACTATGTGTCATGAAAGTGAAGAAAATATCCAACATCTTTTTGTGGAATGCCACTTTGCCAAGGACTGCTAGAGAGGGCTTAGTAGTCCTTTGGAGGTCAACATCCAACATTCACTACCTTATCATGAGATTCTATCAACCTGGGGAAAAAGATATCGATATTCCTTCAAAAACAAAGAAATAGTAAAAAGATATTGGCTGAGTTTGCCTTCATTTTTGTGTTGGAAAATTTGGATAGTAACAAATCAGAGGATCTTTAAAGACCGCGCTCCAAATCTCAAAATAGTCCTGGCCAAAACTTGGAGCGTGTCATCTGAGTTCATTAACTCTAAAGGAGTAAAATCAATAGATGTACAACATCTACAACATGAGGAAAGATAATGGGTTGAATTCGCAATGAGCAAGCACCAAAAAATACACATCAGCGAATCTCCTAATAATATGTAGAATTGGGAAATTAGAATGAAACAAGAGGAGTTCAAAACATGCACAAAAAAATTAAATAGGCCCTTCTTACTGCTTGAAGGTGCTTCAAAGTCAAATCCAAGGAAGGATGGAGCGGGTGGTGTCCTTTTTTACCCAGGAGGGAAAAATACTATTACTTTTGAATGGGGATTAGGTGAAATATCCAATAATAGAGCAGAAGCATATGGCCTCGTGTTGGGAACAGAAATCCTATGGCAGCGCAATATGAAGAATCTAGTCATAATGAGGGACTCTTCAATAATAATCCATTTGATGGTGGAAAGAAGAAGTCCCAAGAACAAGGCCCTGAGACAAATAACAAAAAGGGAGGAAAAAAAACTTGTTGTGTCTAGGTGAAGTCACCTTCAAGCATATTCTTAGAGAAAATAATTGTACCGCCGACATGCAGACGAATCTAGCTGTTAACTGTCCTATGGGAGAATCTAGAATTGATAATGCAATTGCTTAGAAACTGATACCATATGAACTCCCACCTCAATGTGCAAAGAATAGAAACCAAAGAGGGAACTTCAAGTTGGGCAACAGTGACTTTGGCTCGAATGAGCAGATATATTAAGATCGGGAAATCAAAGGAAATCCCCAAGAACAGTCGTGACAGTCAATCTACGGCTAACGGTGTCTAGTAGCTTCTCAAGCTTCCCATGAAATGCATATATCCTCTTCCCGGTGGGGGAAAGTTGTGCAGTTATATATTCTCTCCCTCAATTCGTCTTATCCTTCCTTTGTCACCTTTTCTCTCCCTCTCCTTCACCTCAGTCTCAATAGTAAACTTCTCTTTTCAAATAGTGGTAGCAGCACCCCTTTGGGGATTGAGTTGATCTGCTCTAATCTCTCCTTGCCTCATTACTTCATGCTTCTCTGGTGGGTATTCCCCTGTTCCATTATTCTCTACGCTTCTCTATCCCTCGCGCAGCTCTGGAGGCGTCTTCATTCTTTTAGCCTTTACGCTGCTCTGATGCCCTCACTACCACGCAGCGCCTGTTTCCCTTGCCCCCACGCAGCTCCTATAGCCCCCAACATCGTGCAGCTCCTATAGCCCCCAACACTGTGCAGCTCCTGTTGCCCCCCAATTTCTTCTGCTTTTGCGCAGCTCTTTCCACTTCTACTTTCGATGTTCGTTCTCCCTTCTGACAATTGTGGGTCTTCGCGGGACTGTCTAGTGATTGCTTTCGTCTCTTCTCCCTATTTCCTATATTCCCATCTCTAATCTGTTGGGCTAGTCGCCCTCTCCCCCGTGGAAATATGGATCGAAATCCACTTGCAAATTTACCAAAGTGCAAAAACTACATAGTTTGTCAAGCTAACAAATTCATGATTGAGCGAATCAGAGAAACAGTCAAATACTATAAATTTGGAACAAAATATGAGAATTCCTTCTTAAAGAGACAAATAGAAGAACAGAGGAAAGAAATGTTTGCGCTAAAAAACAATTGTAGGCATTTGGACGAAACGATCAATTATCTGAAGAGCTTACTTATCACTCAGATCGAAGAAAACTCCAATGTTCAAAGTAGTAAGAATTGGCCTCAGGAACCCTTAATCAACAAAAATTAATTGCAAATGCCTCACTCATTTTCAGCACTGCCAAGTCTTTCTGCTACTAGCTCTTTATGTTCTGTACATGTAAATTGTTGTTGAATTATTATGTAAGTATTTATAAGGATAGTGCATTTTGTAATCTCAAAAACACAAGGGGAGGAGCTTGGAAGAAAAGGTCTGTCGGTCCTCTGATTTCTCTTCCCGAATGCCCTCACCCATTTTGGCTTGATGTAATGGGATCTTGTCTCCTTCCCTTTCTTTTTTTGGAATAGAAAACCAATAACCAACTTTGCTAAAAAATAAAAATAAAAATTATACGAGCTATGCATTGTAAATTTCCTTTTTACGAAGTATTTTTTATAATTCCAAATTATATTTTAATTATCTACGAAAATCGGATTTCCATGCCCAGGATGTAACAATCTCATAATGTCGTTTGTCATTGGGTTTTATTTTCTCTATAGAGCATTCAAGTCACATAATTGAACTCTATACTTTATTTTAAAAAGACCAGTTAAATGGTACAACAGTATTTAATGCTCACTTATCCTTTCGGGTGGTTGGGAAGCACCACGTCCAGAACCTTCGTTATGCACCACAACTAGCCCGTCGTGCATTGGTAAGTGTGATTCATCAACGGCTCTCCGAAAGTCTCTAGATCAAATGGTGGATGTGGATGCCCACTGATCTAAGCTTCTCCATGGTATGGTATCTGGTTATTTTTCGCAACTCCAGTGCAGAGGGTTAGGTTCTAGTCCAGTCTGTCGATCTTCCTCTCAGGTAAGTGTTCCTGCACTGTTACTCCTTCCTTACCATCGTGTGGTTTTCCTTGTTCTTAGTCTTTTCTGCAATGGAGCTTAAGAGTGTACCTCTTTTCCACAGGTTGCCTTTCGGTGCTATTCTTGCTTCCGATTGCTGCTGGATGGTTATCTACACTCTGAAAGGTATGATTTTCCTCTCATTTAGCTAGATTTGTTGTCTCTATTAACGCTTCAGTTTAAAGTTCTTCAACTAGCTCTCACACTAAGTTACTTGCCTGCCTAAGTATCGTCGGGGTTTTTCAAAGCTCTTCTTGTTTGCTTGGTAATGGATTTAGACGTTATGGAGCTTCTGCTCAGCTTACCAAACCTTGTAAACTTCATGCAAGGAATTTTCGGGTAATTCCATAGACAATTCAAGCAGTCAGTAAGGGTTTAGTCTTTTGGGTGAGGGTTTTAGCAATTTACTTCGGTTATGTGTAGATTCTGGCTATATTTATATTTAAACCAGTGTCTTAGATGTTAATGGCCTGGTCCATATTCCCAAGAGAGGGATTATTGTTGATTTTTTGTAAATTTGAAAACTAAATTGTTAAGGGCTTGCGGCCATGAGAATTTTGGGTTGTTCTCTTTAATTGCTGAAGAAGGTAATTTAGGAATTATGTGGAATTATTGAGAATAGTTAAGTTTTGTGAGTCCATCAATATATGATGAAACCCTTGATTTGAAGATCTGGTCTATTTCTTTATGTTTCGTATATATTTAATCGTTTAGCTCTTTATATCAAATGGTTTGTTCCAATATGGTTAGATAGCTTCATCGGTATATGTATGTTTAAATGGAAATATTTCAGTTGAAGTCTACAATTTTATTCTGGATGTCATTTTGGATTGTATTAAACCTCACCAAAAATTTCGAAGGATAAATTTTTGTTTGAATATGGTAAAACTTCATGAATCTTTTCCTATAATGAGTTAGGTTGTCCTGTACAGTTCTTGCACCGAGTTATGTACATTTACATTTTCTTTTAATTTTCCTCCTCTTTTATGGCTTATATATAGTGGGTTGTCATGAGCGTGGTGTTGGGTTGTGTTATATTATTTCCACGGCTAACCCACGTAGTGAACCGGGGGTTAGAGGGGGGGCGGAGCCCCCCCTTTGTTGCGCCGCTTGCATAGTGGGGGGGTCACAGGGAGGGGCAGCCGCCCCTGTCCGAGGGGTTTGAGGGGGGTGGCTAGCCCCCTCTACGGAGTCCGAGGCAGCGCCCTAGGAAATTTATTTTTTTTTGGACCCTATATTAGGATGGGCGAACCTACCTATGGTTTTCGGTCCATGGTTTTGGACGTGACGGTTTTTCGGTCCATGGTATTGGATGCTTCGGCATGTATAAATATGTATTGTAATATTGAAAAGAACACAATGAAAAATCAAGCTGGTAGTCCCGGTTTTGGGATCCATTGGGAAATCTCTGTGTATATGTGTTTTATGTGTTATGCTCTCGCATTTTTATTTTTCCTGTGATTTAGAATTGGTATGCAAGTAATTTTTGTAAGGGGTTAAAACCTACACATGGTTGCCATACAATGTTGTTCGCTCACTTAGAATTCTAAGCAAGCATCTTATAACTATAGACTACCTTTCAGTTTCTGCACTATTTATAGGGTTGCTCAAGTTCTTGATTTGTTTTACATCTTTTTATATCTGTAAACTACATTTTGTATTTTACCCTATCTACTGGGTTACACATGGTCTTTGTTCTGTTTTCTGAGTTTATAAACTCTTGGACAATAATAGAAGTAATTACTTTAAATAAAAGGACTAACAGTGGTTCTAACTGACAAAATAAATCTTATAAGTGTTCCTGTAGCTGGCTCCAGAATATACTTATGTCTATCATTGTCTGTCACTAATATCTTGTTGTGCGCACGTTATAGACCTTAATATTTTTCTTTTCCTCCCAACCGTGAGATCTGTTGTTCCAGCCTCGCTATTCAACCTGATTCTCCCACCGATATATCCTCTCACAGGATTTCTCCTTATATCCTGTTGTCCCCACGTTATAGACCTTAATCTTTTTCTTTTCCTCCCAACCGTGAGATTTGTTGTTCCAGCCTCGCTATTCAACCTGAGCCTCCCCCCGAGCTATCATCTCACAGGATTTCTCCTTAAGACTTATAGCCTTGAATAATAACAGCGATCTGGTTTTAACCAGACTTAGCTAAGTCTCCTCCCAAGCTATCCTCTCACAGGATTTCTCCTTAAAACTTATAGCCCTGAATAATAACAGTTATTTGGTCTTAACCAGACTTAGCTCCTTAAATCTGTTTGTCCTTCCAGAACAGTTGACATGTTTTATGAATTAAAATCTTTCTTTGATCTCAGATACCTCCCTTTGAATAAATCTCCAAAGAAGTAGTTAGAATTAGGTAGCCACCTAACCTAACTACTTGACATATGAGAAATGTAAAAGTGTCATCATTCTAACATTTCACTCTCCGTGTAGCTTTAATAAAAAATAATTAGTACCATCACTCTAACATTCCACTCTCCATATAACTTTAATAAAAAATAATTAATTATATAAACTTTAATAGTATTCAATTTGTTAAAATATAATAAATAAACATTTACATTTGAATAAAGACATCACAATTAGATTTATTTTAATTTTTAATAATATAATTTATAATTGATATATATTGATTTTTAATACTATTATTTATAGTTATATAATGTCTTGTTATTATGAAAAACAATCGGAAAGCGTGAGGAGTTGGATTTCGAATTTCTTAAAAACGCAAAGAAATCTGGTGTGGTATATTTGCCGAGAGATAGTGAGGTTATTACAAGAGAGGATTCATCGTTTTTCAAAACATCGATGGCGAACTATCAATATGACAATTTTGAGGAGGAAAATTGTAGAATGAGCCAAGCTGCTTTGGAAATTCCATACAAACGTTTTACACCCGGATCATATCTATAAGTCAATTTTGTGATATCTCTATATATAGACTTATATACAGAGGATTTGTTTAGGTATATAATTATGTTTACAAGTTATTAGTGAAAAACAATTTTATTTATTCAACATTTTTAAATTTTTAAATTGCGTTTATTTTTATGATTTCTAACACCATTTTTGAATTGTATTTATTTTTATGATATCTAACACTATTCTTGAAATTGTGTTTATTTTTATGATTTAAATTGTGTTTATTTTTATGATTTAAATTATATGGATAATTTAAAAAAGGTGTCAGCATACTTTTGAAATTGTATTTACTTTTATGATTTCAATTATATGGATGATTTAAAAAAAAAAAAGAGTGTTAATACACTTTTGAAATTGTGTTTACTTTTATGATTCAATTATATGGATGATTTTAAAAAAAAAAGTGTTACCACTTTTTTTAAGTTGTGTTTATTTTTATGATATTGTGTTTATTTTTATGATTTTAATGGTGTGAAAAATAAAATAAAAAATGTTATTGACCTTGCTTGAAATGTGTAAATTTTAAAATAAAATATTTTAATATTAAAAATAATATAAATTTAAGTAATACTTTTCATTATATTTATTTTTAATATAAAATTATATAATATATATTTAAATAATAATAATAATAATAATAATAAAATTCAATAAATCTCACACCATCTATTTTATATCATCCCCATAATTGGAACCCGTGCAACCATAAAAATGAATCTATTTTATATCATCCACATAATTGGAACCTGTGGAACCATAAAAATGAATACAATTTCAAGGCAGAATGCCAATAAAAAAATTAAAAATGTTTGAATAAAATAAATTTGAATTTGAATAATAGCTTGTATTTGCACTCATAGATCCTTGGGCAAAAGCCCAGTATACAAGTCTATATACAAAAATATCAGAGTTGAGTTTCAGATGTGATTCTGGGTCAGATATAATAGGTTACAAAAATATCAGAGTTGAGTGTCAGATGTGATTCTGGGTCAGATATAGTAGGTCATGCCAACTTGCAAAAGATTTCTGTGTGGAATCTCCAAAGCAGCTTGTCCTTTTTTGCAATTCTTCTTCAAAATGTCATATGCATAGTTCACTATAAATCGTTTGAACAACGATGAATCTTCGCTTGCAATAACCTCGCTATCTCCCATCAAATATACCACACCTGATTTCATTGCATTTTCTAAGAAATCCAACTCCTCCTGGAGGCTCTCCATGGTGCGGGCATCCATGACTGCATTTTCAGAGACCGTCCCAATATCAACTATACTCTCTGGACGGTCACAATTATTTTCTTCACTCTCAGGTCGATTATTGATATCATGAGTGTATATGTTATCTGACAGTATAAATTCTCTCAAGGATTCCAGTAATTGATTCTCAAACTCCACATTCCCTGTCCGTTTGTCTCTATACCCATACCGAGCAATGCATTTGTACATTTTTTCTTCTTTGGGACCAACCCGGCGAAATAAAAAGCGTTCTCCCTCTGGAACTGTATTCACAGGCAGATACTTGACACAGACGAATACAAGGACAGAATGTATGGCAGGGAGGTTTCTGACGAAATGTGCAAATATTGCTGGAACTCCTTGTGCTAGTTCTGTGTATAGGAGTCCTATTCCTGGAACTCTGGTCACACCCAGGCTTAACATGTATTCTGTTGTCACCTTCTGCTCCACCTCATAGGCATATCTCTTTGCATGGACATAATGCCACACATACATCACAAGTAACAACACTGCAGCAAAAGCTAATGGAAGGTATCCCCCTTGGGGAAACTTGTACAACACTGCTGAGAAGAAAACCAACTCTATTGCCCCATATACAATGACAAAGATTAGGACCAGAATTAGATGAGTTTGCCATATTATAAGCATTACCAATGTGAGCAAGGATGAAGTCACAATCATAACTCCAACAACCGCTATGCCTGCATCCAATTTACATAAGGAATGCAAATTATTTCATGAAATTTTAAATTAAATGTTTCATATCACAAATGCCATAACATGATTCATCCTATTTACAGTGTTAAGGAGTCAAATACTCGGTAATATTGACTACAACCGTTAAGCTAATCCTTTGATCCTTTAGGTGTTAAAATTAATTTAATACATACCATATGCATTGCCGATTTTGGTTGTATCTTTGAAGGAAGCGGTGACCACAACACATGCAATCATGAGGATGAAGTTGATTTCTGGTATGTAGACCTGGCCTTCATATTTAGATGAAGTGTGGATAACTGTAACACGCGGAAAGCAACCAAGGGCCATGGATTGCTTTATGATAGAAAAAGTGGCAGAAATCATAGCCTGGCTTGCAATAACCGCAGCAATAACAGCAACCACAAACATCGGCCAATATACAGCATCTGCAAGATACAAAACAGTTTTTCATCTTTCAAAATTCTGGTCAAAATAACATACTAGAGCTAATTAGTTACTTTGAGATCCAAACAAATGAAAATAGACCTTAACTAAGTTCTTCCTGTAAATAGAACTAATTAGATTTTAATTATCAAAAGGAAATCCAAATAAACCCTGCAATTAATTATCAAAAAGAAATCCAAATAAACCCTGCAACAAGGATTGGATTTTGATTTTGAAGAAGCAACAACGTTGTCACTAATATCGATTCATTTTATCCCTCTAGCGCTCAACTAATCTATGCTAATGAATTAAGTACCTGTGAGAATGAAAAAATTCGCACACCTCTCCTGAAAATATTTGCAAACATCTCTCTAAAATCGCCTTCATAGTACCTCTAGGGATGAAAAACTAGCAACCCTCTCCATAATGCCACATACATGGACAAACTAAACAGAACCCAGACAAATAAACATAACAATCAATCTTGAATAAGAAAAATTACTTGGAGTTGATTTATAGAAAGTCTGTGCCACATCTTCAGGAAACTTCATGAGATAAGCAGCTTGGCCCAGATATGCGCAGATTAAAGCAGGGTACACTATTCCAGAAAAAGCAATCTGATGAACCACAAACAAACCACAAACATCATCAGACTACTTACATTCATATCCTTAAAATCTAAATCTAACTGTAAACTTAAATTTAGTACTTCAAATAAATCAATGCCCTGTAGCAATTTAGTACTTCATATACATAAATGCCCTGTAGCAATTTAGTACTTCCAAAACATCAATGCCTGAAAACTTAACTTTAGTACTTAAAATACATCAATGCCCTGTACCTGAATTGAACGAACAGAAAAATGACCCAGATCTGCAAACATAGCTTCAGTTCCTGCATGCTACCTACTTAACGTTAGCAAAAATGACTGGGTTTCGTATTTTCTAAATAAATTTATGCATGCTACCTAGCAATGAAGACAGGGCCTGATAATTTCTAAATAAATTTTTGCATGCTACATACTTTAAGTCAGCCATGAAGACTGGGTTTGATAACCTCTAAATAATTTTTTCGGACAGCTGGAAGCATACCGCATACCTGTTATGCATAGCACTATTCCTCCAAGTGAAATCCAACCCTGTTTTGAATTTCTTCTAAAATAATCAAAGATGTATTTGGGATAGAAAGCTTTGAAGACGCTCGCATCATGCTTGGCGATGTTGTAGATTCCAATAAAGGCAATAAATAAGAACCATATCAAAATAGCAGGAGCAAATGAGTAACCGACTTTTTGGGTTCCGAACCTCTGAAGATAGAAGAGTATCACTAAGATCGCCACAGATATCATAGCCACCACCTCTGCAAGCCCAAATTTAAATTAAATTCCACTGTTGTCATTACAATTTTCAACACAAATACATCCATGAGCGTACTTACCCTGGCTGAGTGATTTATCGACAGTCTGTATTCCCTGAACCGCTGATACAACTGTTGCATGCAGATAAAGAATAAGATTACCCTTCAATATCATTAAAATCCAGAATCAGTAAATATAAGATGGTCTGTATTGTAAATATTTAACAGGTATACTACTATTTTTTGGAATTGGATATTGGGGAGGACCAAGACCTGATATGCAAGGAGTGAGGACACCATCTCCAATTACCATGGAGGTACCAAGAAGCGCCAGCATGAGTAAAATTGTCTTAGCTGCATTACTTTTTTCTAAAACTTCTTTTATCTTCAAAGCCCTTTTGAGCTGTCTACTGGGTGTGGCAAGCTTATATGTTGAAAGCTCTCTGTCCTCTGCTTGTTGCTTCGCTATAACGTTCACCTTTGCATGGCGGCATATCAGGGAATAAAGTGCAAACGTCCCACCTGACATCGACTAATTTTAATCCATTTTCACAATATCTTATATACATAGAGACCAAAAGGTAAGAAATACTTGGAATCATTGGACACATACCGTCTCCGTTATCATCGGCCCAAAGCACAATGAAAACATATTTGACCAGGGGCAAAAGAGTGAGTGAATAAATTATAAGAGACAGAGCACCGAGAATGTCATCTGGATGACGGATTCCATCTGTAAAAGTACTAGAAAACACATAAAGGGGAGAAGTCCCTATGTCCCCATAAACCACCCCAATACTCTGAAATGCCAGGTGCAAAATGGCGCTCATTGTGATCAGATTCTGCAAAGAAAAAGGAAAAAAACACAATAATCAACACTCAGATTAAACGAAGTATCACAGATTCATAAATTCAGAAACCTATGAAACAACAATGGTAAATAATCTAAACGTTTCAACAACTATATATTCCATGAATCCTGTGCTAAGGAACATTTCAATTCTTTTGTACCCAGGTTTTCACAAGTTCAATCTCACTGTGAAGCAAACTTTATAGAAATCATACAAATCACAGCCAGCCCCAATTAGAGCATAAAAACGTCCTATACAGTCCTAATTAGCTGAAGTTCAGAGCTCCCGCCTTATATTACAATATGAAAACCATTATTAATACTAACCGAGCCATGATTAGCCATTCCTGAAACTTTAACGGACTCCAAGTCTAAGGAATCAATCCGCCTGAGCGTTTTGCCTTGAGAATTGGCCTCCAGATTGTTTCTTTCTTCGTTCGGAGCTCCAACCATCTCTTCTTTTTCCATGGAGGCCATCTGTTGTGGCTTCATGTTTTCTTCTTCCTGGGAGCCAAATTGTGTTCCCTCCATCTTCTTGGCTTCCTAACTACGGAGCAGCAGCAAGATGCCACAAATCCTGAAGGCGTAGTTTCCCCAGATACGTTTTTATGGCAGAAAGTACCGCTTGAACCTTGTTGAAACCACCTTGCCGCCTTCGAGGCACAATTCGATTATTTATGAAACATTAAAAAGGAAGGAAAGCCCTAAGAAGATATTATAAGAACAAGGAAATAAGGAAACCACATTCAAAATCTGGTACTTTTTGGCGTGGCTGAGGGCCGTCCATCCACTTGTCTTTATTACCTCTACCTTTTTACCGCTGAATGCTTTAAAAATTACCGTTTTAAAGCTTTTCTAAAATATCCTATTTTTTACTGAAAAAATCATCTTATGCGTACGCTTATCTATGCAATCTGAGAACTAACCATCTGAGCATGAAAATGAATATGCAGCGATGACCTGATACCGACTTTTGCATGGATGATGTTAAAATTTCATGCGTTTGAAAAGAAAATCATAAGAGAATATAATTCAATATAATATATAAAATATATGGTTGAACTAATACATTAAGTAGTGGTGCGCTGAACTAATACATTACTACTGAGATTAGTAGTAAATTTAGAGATGTGAAACTAATACATTACTATTGAGAATCTCAGTAGTAAATTTAGAGATATGTGAATATATATTAAATAAAACTAATACCTAGTTTTAGTTAACTTGCCATGTAATTATAAATATATCATGGAAGTAAAATTTCATGCCTTTGAAAAGCAAATCATAAGAGAATATAATTCAATATAATATATAAAATATATGGTTGAACTAATACATTAAGTAGTGTTGCGCTGAACTAATACATCACTGAGAGATTAGTAGTAAGTTTAGAGATATGTGAATATATATTAAATAAAACTAATACCTAGTTTTAGTTAACTTGTCATGTAATTATAAATATCTCATGGAAGTAAAGCTAGTTCTAATTAATTAGAATTAGATATAGATATGTTAGCGTAAATTTATTATTATTATGAGTAAAAAAAAAAAATTAATTTATTTTTTAATGATAATAATGAAATTGTTAGGAATAAAATGTAATTAAATATATATTATTCTTAATATCAAGTAAAATTAAGTTGTTTTTTGTGTGATTTTTGGAAGCTTTTCCAGTTTAATTTCCTTAAAATCAGGGAGGAATTTATTGAAATCACAAGTTTGATGGGTAAACCTTGGGCAATGGCCATAGGGTTTTTCAGGGTGTTGAATCTATATATACAATGAAAAAACGAGTAAAAAACATAAATCAAGATTTCACCTCAAATTTTTTCACCTGATTCCCGAAAATCCAAAAAATTGCACTAAACACAACTCCAAATAAAACACTATTTATGCAATTTGATTGAACTTTTAGATTTTAATAATAAACATTTTTCTAAAAAGTCTAATTTTATTTAAGTGAGGAAAGTTAAAGATATATGAAGTGAAATAGCTTAAAAGAAGAAGGATTCTTTACTCTTATTTAAAGAGTTGATTTTTATTTTTTATTATTTGTTAAATTATTTTTAAGTTAAAATAATATTTTTTAATTAGATATAGTATAAAATGTTAAGAAGTTAGTTTTTGGTTTATGATTCAAGAAGTAGATTAAATATAGAATAATTGATTCGCACTAAAGACAACTCCAAGTAAAACACTATTTCTGTAGTTTGATTGAACTTTTAGATTTTAATAATAAACATTTTTCTAAAAAGTCTAATTTTATGTAAGTGAGGAAAGTAAAAGAGATATGAAGCCAAATAGCTTAAGAAGTAGATTAAATATAGAATAATTGATTCGCATTAAAGACAACTCCAAGTAAAACACTATTTCTCCAGTTTAACTGAACTTTTAGATTTTAATAATAAACATTTTTCTAAAAAGTCTAATTTTATGTAAGTGAGGAGAGTAAAAGAGATATGAAGCCAAATAGCTTAAAAGAAGAAGGATTCCTTACTTTTATTTAAAGAGTTTATTTTTATTTTTTATTATTTGTTAAATTATTTTTAAGTTAAAATAATATTTTTTAATTAGATATAGTATAAAATGTTAAGAAGTTAGTTTTTGGTTTATGATTCAAGAAGTAGATTAAATATAGAATAATTGATTTTATGTCCAAGCTTAAAATAACCAAAGCCAAAACATATGTAATTTTATTTAAATATTATAGGTTTTTGAGTTTTTGGTTGGAATTTAATGAAAACTGTGAAATTTTCATCTTTTAAATTTAAAATCGGTTGTTGATTTTATATAGATTCAACACTCTATAAAATCCGTGGAGTATTGGGATTGTAGAGAGTTCGTATCTTAAATTTGTGATTCCAACAAATCCCTTCCAAATTAGATCAAAAAATATTCCAAGAAAACTTTCAAAACCTATAATAGATAGACTACGACTATGAAAGCTATCACACAAGTGGGAAAACCAATTGAGAAAGAAGTGCCTTGATTTGAGTTCGACATTAATGTGACAAAAAAAAAAAGCCTTGCAAACCCATATCCAAGCATGACGAACCAAAACTGCAAAGACAAAGGAGACTACGAAAACTTAAAAACCAAGCAACATAACATAATTGACTTATAGAACTTGAAAGTTGGGTAGACATAGAAGTATCCAAGTCAATGGGATGGTTGGCCTATTTGGTAGAAGGCATGATCGTTGGGCCTACAGGTGAGTCCAACTCCAAGCATTGTAGTCATCCTTTGACATCAAGAAGAACCTCCTTCAACTCATCCAACTTTTACATGATGTTATCCATCAACTCATGCCAATCCACCAAGACTTTTCCCATTGAAAGCTTTATATACTAATATAAATCAATTTTACAGAGATAATGATTCTAATGCACTTTGGGGTTGCCCGTATATGTGATCCATGTAACCAATTCATTCATCTCTTTTGGGTTTGGGTTTCTTTGCCTCTCTTACCTAGCATTTGCTCCTACAATGCTAATTTCGACCTAAATATGTAGTGGTGTGTGTGACTAATAGAATTATACTGACACTTCATCCCTAAAATGTGCTCGAGATCCCCCCAAATTCCCTCTTCCTCCATCACCTCACCCATGACAAACTCTCTAGTGAATCATCATCGCAATAGGGAGGAATACTCAAGCTAGACAAAAGTGAACCAAGGCCAAGGGTTGGAGAAAAGTTGTGGAAAATTTAGGCCAAGAAACCCAAGGATACCATCCAACAAGGCACTATGCGAGCTAGAAAAAGAAATAGAGAGCTCCTCCACAAAATATGTCGTAGGAAAGGGTAGGAGAAAGGCCCCAGTAAAATAGTCCACCATCAAGTTATACATTGAGAATTTGCAAGAAAAAATCATAGTAATCAAAGGAAATAACCAAGGAGTAGTTTTCAAAACATAGATGGCAAGCTTTCCAAGGAACTTCGCTGAGAAAACTCTTGCAATGATTCTGGAGATATCTCCCTCACGAACACATTCAATATGATATGCCATGTAGGGTGGTGGGTTAGAGTTCAATACGATCCTTTAATGATTGACATGAGGGGCATGCTAGAGGCAACCTTGGTGCATTACCTAGGCTCCATGTCTAGTCACCACCTCACTTCACTGCGTTGGCACCCTGATTGGGGGAGAAGAATCATGTTGAGCGACACCAGAGAAATATCATTTGAGATGAGAGTATGGAAGATCTTCCTAGGTGCAATTAATTATGGAGGATTGCAATTTATAGCCTTTATTGGTGAGTCTGTCAACGACTTTGTTCCCTGAACACCAAACATGAGAGGGAATAACAACAGGAATTTGAGAGATTAGGGAAGCAATTTGGGATAGAAAATTTTCCAAGCACCATCTATGGGAAATTTGAATGGGGAGGAACCACATAGGAGTTTGTGAACCATTATGACCACTAATTAGGAATCCCCTTGAGGGCATATTTAAGAGAAGATCTTGCCTTAAGCCAAATTATAATGCAAAGAGCTCAATTGTGTTGATGTTATTGATTCCCATGTGCCCAAAATAGAGATGAAGAAGAGCTCCAAAATATGAAAGAAAAACATCTCCAAAACCCACATTTCCTTGTTTACCCTTGGATGCTCCATCAAATTTTAGTTTGACAAAGCCTTAAAGAGAAAAAAACCAATGTAGGGTAAGAGAATGAAGGTCTACTCATAGGAGGTGAAGGCCCACTATCATGCATCCATAGTGGTAGACTCTAAACGATAGGATCTTTAGTAGGAGAAGCCTCCCAATCAATAGTTTCCCAATAGTTTCCCAAGATACTAAGAGAATAAAATAGATTCTCATAGGTACTTCAAAAGTCACTACTAGAGAGAGTCCACTGAGTAACTTTGAACCATAAAACAATACGTGCTTAACTTGCTAAAACACATGAGAAATAGTTACCATTTATCTAAAAGGTGGTCTATTGTAACTACTACAACAACCCCCAGAGTTTTTATTTTGTACACTTAAAATTTTGGGTTCCCCCTTGCTTTCCAAGTTAATGTATGTTTTTGTGCATTCTTTTGTTGTGCTTATTAGAATGGTTTAATCATCTCGAATGTCAAATGCATTCTCTATATTGACTATTTGCTATGACTTACTAAAGAAATGACTCCTTCACCATAGCCACTCTGTAGAGTAGAAATTTTACTAGAATGGAAATCATATATCCTTTACGAATGTTCTTATTCAATATTTTTTTAACTAAGAATGCTTATATTGGTTTATATTGTAGATTATTAATATCGCATGAGGTTGCATTAAATGGATTAGTAGATGGAGTCTTGATGAAGCACATGATTTCCTTGCTAAGAAAATCAAGCCCATTGTTAGCAGTGAGATCTAAACACCACTAGGAGTTGCATCTATGGTTAATTAATCCAAGAGAGACTATGATGGTCAGGAAGTGGGCAATAAACATTACGACTTGCATAGAGTGCCAATTTTGAGAGTGGGTCTCGTATTGGTAGAGCCCATTGTATCCATTTTACCTGCAACAAAACATATCATGTTATGATATTATAGATATGAGAGTACACTTTTACATTTGAACAAATTTCCAGAAATATTTCTAGAGGGGTCTCATGTGCTTGTAGCTTATCCAATACTTGCAACTGGTGGGATAATTGTTGCCATAATTGATCTATTGATGGATAGGGGAATTGATCCCAAGGATATATGTTGGTTTCAGTTGTGGCTTCTTCCCTTGCTCTTCAAAAATTAAGTGATGAATTTCCTGAGCTTCATGTCTATACTGGCACTATTGATCTTGTTTTGGATGAAAATGAATTTATTATTCCAAGTCTTGGGGACGTATGAGACCATATTTATGGAAATTAACAAGAAGTGGGTTAAAACTTCATCTGGAAATCACAAAAACATCCTATCGGTTCTCTTTGAGTGACAGGGTAAGTACTTTTAATATCATTTTAGCAAAATGCACTCCTTTTCACAACAACTAATCTTACTAGTTGTTTTGAATAACACACATTGCAAATTATTTGTTTTAATGGTAACAAAATATTACTTTCCTCATTCTCATGTCTCATATAGAACACATATCAAACTATGTGTTCGTTTACTAGTGAGGTTGATAAGAATATTAAATTACCCATTGGAGCTCCATTGTCTACCCCCAAATAACATGAGCTTCAAAGGAATGAGGCTTGTTTCTGGGTGGCATTTGATGATGGAGATGGACTACATACTTGCAGATGGAGTTTCAGAAGCCTCTCTCCTTTTGTTGCAAGATACAAATTCTAGGAATTTTACTCCCATTTGAGGCAGCATATTTTCTCCTCAAGGCTCAAAATTACATGATGTTGGATGTGGTAAATAGACAAATATTCTTTTATTTGCAAATCTTGAAGTAGCCTATGGGTTGTCTCATCACTGGAGGATCCCATGGTAAGAAAGGAAACCCAACTACAATCCACCACAATGAAGGGAGCTAGGATATGAATCATCACACTACTGGATTCTTTGATAGAATACATCTTGTCTTTCTACTAAAATTTCCACATATGGTAACTTCATCGCATACTAGGGAAACAATCTATGCTTAATCACAATTATTCGAGCAATACACAACTCAATCGCAAATCTGAAAGTTAATATACCCCAATGCAAACTAGGAAGCCTGAGATGCGACTAATCGCAAATAAGGGGAGCAAATGATGACTAAATTGCAAAATCACACATTAGAGAGTGTGTGGGTACATCATTGCATACTAGAGAAGTGATTTATGACTCATCACATACTAATGATATGATCTATAACCCAATTGCAAGCAAGTAAGGTTTCCTATGACTCAATCACTAGTCGCAAGCCTAAACCTAGTCACCAATCGGAAACTTACTCTAACCTAATCACTAAAAATCAAAGAAAATATATGATTCCCCTCTATCTGAGTTATGAGGAATGAATGCAATATCCAATGCTTTAAAATAGGAAATGTACATCCATACCTCTTGTTGATGAACTTTTGGTTGGAGAGATAAAACCATGATTCACATTTAATACCTAGGGTATGCTCATATCTTACTTATCAATACATTTGGTTTCTAATTGGAAGGGAATCATGGATTTTTGTTCTTGTAGGTCAATTAAAGTATACCCTACACCAACATTATCTTACATCTCAAAATCATTAGAAAATAATGCACAGATGTCACCAACTTCAAATTCAATAGAAATTTCAAGATATACATCTACAATAATGTAATTATAATTATTTACAGCTAAAAAAAAAATCATTATTGCCAACTTGCAATAACTAAAGGAGATCAAATTTTTTTTTTTGATGGGTGCAAGTAAACTGAGATGAATTATTATCAAGGATAGTCTCAAGAAAAAAGTTCCCCGGTGTATTTTCCATGAAGCTAATTGGCTCATTAGGCCCCTAAGTTGATTCAATGTGTGCTTCATATGAGGTTCATTGTTTACCTAGGGTTGAATGATCTTTCGTTTATAGGGTAACTAGAGATGGGACGAATTAGGAGCAAAGAACCCCTACAATTTCTAGTATTGGTCCCTGCTTAGTAGCAACCCATATGCCTTTGATATTTCTATGAATATAATGTTGATAACTTGATGCACTCATGGGTTAGAGGAAATTTGTATGAAAACATCATTCATTACACCAATCACCTTTACTTTTGACCTATCCAACTAAATGATCATTGTGTTATTTTTCATAGGGACAACATTGAGCTTTTTGCACATAGAGTGGGGCATGAAATTAGAGGAAGATCTAGAATCTACCAAAAAATTGCATACATTGTGATTGAAAAATTAAAAATTTAGAAGAAAATGAAGGGTTTACATTTTAGAGTAAGTTTGATACTTGTTGTGTTTGTAGTAGACTTATTGTTATTAAATTTGTTCATAGGGATAGGAGAAGTGACAACAATTTTGAGGGGTTGGTGGGTATTGATACTATGATTGAGAGGGTTGGAAATCTTTGACAGAAATCTCCCTCAACTGTGGGATAGTATATAGATCATATAAGGAAATGTTAGCCCTAGTTTTCTTCATGTGTTTAATAATGTTATATTATAGGTCTTGGCCTAAAGAAATTAATGAGCTGGTATTTTTAGGAAGAAAAGGAGATTAAGCTTTCTACATTGGAGCGTTATTAGACTTGGAGTTATATTTAGAACTAGAAGTAACCTTTGGGGTTGAGGAAACATATTTAGCATTGGATGAGGGAGTAAGCAACTTCGTTAAAAAATATTTACCCTTCGCGGGCTAAGTTACTTCAAGGGAAGGTCCTTTGTTGTGGAGACTAATTCCTTGGGGTTGTCTGAGTGACTAGTTCTTCCCCAACAAATACTTCTCCTATATTCTATGTCTCCATGTCTACAACCAATTCCAAAGGAACACGACAGAGCTTTCGACTTGGTGAGTCTCCTCTTCTACTTATTAGGTTGATTCATTGAACAAGGATTGTTGGTCTAGAAGTTGACTAACCTGAGGACCCACTGCGGACATGTTTTTTTGAATGATTAATTTGATGACATGAAAAATAGTTGCCCATACCAAAGTTTTCAAGATTAAGATTCATATTTGAGTTATCAATAGGCTTGGGTGGGCTATTATTCCTCTTCTAGGATGGGTGATGTTGTAGCTCGTTTTACTTTTTCTTTGTTCAAAAGAAAATGTGTGTATGTCAAAAAAAATCGAAGGAAAAGAATTTTGATTTATTTAAATAGGTAGATTAAGATGCACTAATCAAATCTTAATGTAGACTCAAGATTAAATCTAGGTGGGTCCTCATACACCAAAGTCAACAAATGTTAAATATCTTTTACATTTTCAAGCGCTATGGAGGATATAGGCGAGGCCCATCAAATGGAGCAAAGCCGACAACACTACTTTCCCAATGGGTAGCTCTCTGAGTGCCTCCATAAAGGCTTTTTTGGATCTTGGTTGACTGCAAATCAATGGCCTATAATGGTTCTGGGGGGACTCCATCGAATTTCCTCCATACAGGAGTCTACCCATGTATTATGTTGGCAAGCAAGTGCAGGCTCCATGTAGTTGTTCTGCCATTGCTCTGTCATCACCTATCATCATACCCCTCTCCCACCTCATCATCCGCTAGCTCATCAACCATCTTGTCACCATTACATCGTTTGAATTTCCGACATTCGCATTTAATTCCATTTTTCCCACCCGTTGTTTTGTTTCCTCTATAACATCTGTTTTATTTTACTCATTTTATTTTCCATTGTCCTCTGCTCTTGCTTCCATGGATCAAATTGTACAAGTTTCAGCTCCAGTCAGCATTACCCGCCACTACTCAGGTATTTGTGTGAAATCTCTGACATCCCAAATGATCAAAATGCCGAAAAAAGCCATTTTAGCAGGTTATTCTTCCCATATTCCATTGATGGACACCGAAGCAGATATATTTGACCCAGTTTTATCTATTAATTGCATATAAATTTACCAACATGTTATGCTTAACCAAGTTGAGTCTCCTATATATGCAGCCACTGTTACGTCAGGTGTTTTAGCTGCCATGATTCCTCAAACCCATGTATTCCCAGAATTGATATATTGGTTGGTCTCTGCCCTCTATGCTCAAAAATGTTTTGTCATGAACAAATTAGGTGAAAATATTTTTCAAGTTTCTTCCCTTTTGATTCAACAAGCATTATTTTTTCCTTCCTCAAGTTCTTACGCTCCTTTCTCAGAAAAAAAAAATTGTTTTCTACCTTTCAAAACTTATATGCATCTAATTATGCTAAATTAACTTTCTTTTTAATGCCTATTGGAAAGCATTTTCCCATGGAGTTTACTCATTTTCCTTTGGATACTTTTGTCGAGGAGGTTAGACCTATTATTCAAATTTTGTCCAAGATCTTAGGAAGGGAAGATACAAATATTATTGACAAATTTACCCTAGGAATGTTCAGTCTGATGATGAGCCCTGAAACAGTTTTTGACATACCTGCTTTCTGGGATAAGATGGTTAATTCTCAATTGACAGTTATTTCCCTCACTGGATGTTTCAAATTTCCTTCTCTAGTTACTTATCTCTTCTTTTATACTCATGTTGAAAGATTCATGCACCTGAGATTAAATATCATGGACCCTCACAAGAACAAATAGTCAGTGGTATTTTGGACTGATGTGGTAAGAAGTACTACAAATAATGAGGGCTTGATGCATGTTATTACTTCTTTTCTATCAGTTTCTTACTCAATAATAAATATTTCTCCTCCACATTTCATATTACCAAAGGCTCAATGTTTTCTTCAGCTCAGTAAAGATGTTAAAGTAGGTGATTGGTTTATATTTGAAGATTATGCAGAAATTAGATTATATGGATCAGAAGTTGTCCCCTACAAGCTCCCTATATTTGTGCCTATGAGACTGATTTCATTGGAATTCATCAGGCTGAGTCTGAATGTGGATCAAGTACATTTTGTTCTAGCAAAGAAGGGGCATCCATTTTAATTTCCAAGGATAGTGGGACCTTTTATTGTTAATAATAGACAAGCTATAAGAGAAGTGCAAAAAGCTCTTGAAGATATGAATTTGCAGCTAGGTAAGAAATGGGCATATTACCCTCACCATATCATTTCAAACAAGAGAGTGGAAAATTCTTATACTCCATATGTACATGAACCTCGACCATATGTCGAGAAACTAGCAAATGGAGGACACACCAGTTTATCGGGAGGGGTGGAGATTGAAACTCCTCATCAAAGTGAGAAGAATTTAAAGAGAGGCAGTGAATATGTCATCGATTTGTGTTGGGTTGGGTTGTTTTGGACCCTATATTAGGTTGGGCGAACCTACCTATGGTTTTTCGGTCCATGGTTTTGGACGCGATGGTTTTCGGTCCATGGTATTGGATGCTTCGGCATGT